>OENT01001174.1:0-54026 GCA_900239685.1 Rotaria macrura | reverse complement strand
TGCTCTTTTCCGGAAAATAAAATTCACATCTGTATGTCATTCAGAACGTGAGTTATTGACATTTTTCTGAACATGTTTTTTTTTCCGGCAGAATTAGGTCTTCAGACTCTATATCGACTCATTGTTGTACTGATGCCGAATGTGGAATTACTTTGAACACAAGAGTTTTGAATTCAGAGAGAAGTCATAGTCAATTTTAAGTTGAGAAACCGCAAAGTCTGGTATGAATTTCAGTAAAAATCAGTTTTCTCAGTAACAAAAGACAATCTTGAAAAATTGATAGGCCCAAAATCTAGAAGTTGTAATGATGCTTCTCCATAATTCACTTTCATCAAGCCTTGTGAGATCTGAGCTATGATCAAGTCTAGTGTGAACAGTGTTTCTTCTGAATTCAGAAAGAAATAGTTTTGAATTGGAAAAAAAATAAGAAATTTGAAAATGTTCCTTATAATCGAGAATGGAACCTTTTTCAGAAGGAAATCATATATTGAAAAGTTATTATCAAAAGAACATTAAAACCCGCATATTTACAATCAGCTCTTGGTGGTTTTCCTAATCAAATATAAAGAGAATAAAAGAAAACAGGGTCGTTTAATTTTGTCTTTCCAATGCCTTCCATTAATTTTGAACCGATAGAAAACGTCTAGAAAATGATTTCAATAGATATACAACAACCTAAACTGTAAAAAATAGGCGTAGATTATTATAAAATCTTCGTAAAAGCGTTTATTGACCTTCTTAGCCCTATTGTATACCTTTTTGAGATTTACTAGTATCATAAGCCCTTTAAGGGTATATGATAGGGTTCATGAGGTCGATGTGCCATATCAAAGAGTTTATTATTCTACGTCTATCTTTACACTGTAGATAACTGAGTAAAGGATTCTTCATGCAATATATCAGATTTAATTCAAATAGAAGTTGCTCTTCTTTTCTGTTTTGTGCTTCACTCTCACTTATCTTATCATAAGGTTTCCATTGATTGCAGTAGGTTTCATTCTCAACATTTTCACATTGTCATATGTTGAATGTCTATTCTGTTGAAAATTACTCATAAAATTATATTCGCCTTTTTTACTTTTCTATTAGATTTTACTTGGTTTTATTTTCTTTCAAAGAATTTCAATATTTGTGAAAAATGATCATACCTCGAATACTTGGATTATTACGGACTTCTTCTTTACGACAGAAACAACATTTTGTTCAATTTTTATCACCATACAGACTAATTAACATGAATAGTTCTGCTAAAAATTTTCCAATACAATTAGAAGTAAAATCGATTTCCGATACACATGCCACTTTACTTATTAATGGTAAAGAATGTGAATATGATTGGATATTTCTACGAGATTTATGTCAATGTCATCAATGTATTGATTCATCAACAAAACAAAAACTACATAGTACTACAGATATTCCGTTGACTATTTCACCAAACGGAACAGGAATTAAAATATTAGATAACAATGTGCTTGAAATACTTTGGAATCAACCATTATTAAATCAAAAGAATTCTGATATACATCGGAGTTTATATTCAAGTTCTTGGATAAAAACATATTCAACACTAGAAAATATAGCTCGTGCAAGATATCACGATCGTCCATATGTTTATTGGAATCGAAGTGATATTGAAAAAGTAAATTTACATGTCAATTGTACTGATTATCTTTATTCTGATCAAGCATTTTATACGACATTAACAAATCTCAATGATTATGGTATTGCTTTTATTGATAATGTTCAAGGAGAATTTACTGTTGAACATATTGCTGAAAGAATCGGTGAAATTCGTCCTACATTCTATGGTAAAACATGGCATGTCCGACATATTCAAGAGCCTATTAATGTTGCCTATACATCTCAAGAAGTTGGACCTCATATGGATTTATTATATTTTGAAGCACCGCCAGGTTTACAATTTTTACATTTATTAGTTAATACTACTAGAGGAGGAGCATCCTTTTATGTTGATTCATTTCGAGCTGCTGAAATTCTTCGTCAAAATGATCCAGAAGCTTTTGAAATACTTTGTTCATATCCTGTCACCTTTCATTATCGAAATGCTGATCGACATTATCATTTTGCACGTCCAACTATTGTATTAAATAGGTTTTCATCAGATAACCGTATTGATCACACTAATTATGGTCCACCATTTCAAGGCCCATTTGAAACTAATACATCAAAACCTGAATTTCGAAAATTCATTCGAGCGTTTCAATATTTTCGTGATTTAATAGAAGATCGAAATAATCAATTTGAATTAATGTTAGAAAAAAATCAATGCGTAATATTTCATAATCGTCGAGTTCTTCATGCAAGACGTGAATTTGATCCATCCAAGGGTGATCGCTGTTTGAAAGGGTGTTATACTGATCTAGATAATTTTAAAGATCGATTACGAATTTTCCGAGAAAAATTTGAACCGCTTTCAGATCTTAAATTCTAAATGAATGGCATAGATTTTATCAAAGATATTCTATGGTTTATATTGTTCTTTTTTTCTTAGCTTATCTTATTAGTATCCAAACTAAAAGCTGATTTCATCCACACATAACTGTATTTATAATTTAAAATAAAACTTGACATATTGCTAGCGAGTGTTTAATATTATTAATGTGCCGTTGGTCTATTTATTAAGCGTTCATATAGGTCTATTTCTTTCCTCAATATTGCTAGATATAACTGAGACTGCTGAATATGCCGAATATATCGATTTTTGCATGGGTTAATTGTTTTCAAATTCTTTCGTGATTAGTCTCCGTTCAAGAAAACGTTAGGAAATCGACTGATGACTGAGAATGGACGCGATTTCATATGAGATCTAATCGAAATCAGATTGATGCGTATGCGTTATGCATTAGGGTGAAAGATCAATTTTCTTGATTTGAATTTTAAGGAAGAAAAGAATCATTTTTCGATTGGGAACCGAGTGGCAAGAACGTTGAGGTAGCTCTGACGTTTTGTTATTCACGTTTGAATCTATTGATCAGTTTTCAAAACCTGCCGATGTACAAGAGTCGTCGACAGAAATATTCTAACGAGTAGAATGATTTGAAACTAATGTTTATATTACTTACTAAAATTAAGCTCGAATGGTCCTAACATGATTAGCTGAATTCATTTAGTATAACTTCTTTTTCTACAGACATATTTTTGCGGCTTGTTCTGAATGAACGCGGCCAACGTTTGGAAATTAACAGCAGTTTAGGCTTGTAGAGAAATGCTTTGTCTTTCTTTATTATGGAAAAGACTCGGGTCGTTAAGAGATGAAATCGTGCCTCTCGTCAAATCTCATTTCTTCCATTGCAAACACTTCAAAATCATTCCAAGGTACCATCCTCGAAAAATCAGCCTCATAGTGATTACATATGCAGAAAAGCGTGCTTCAATCATTCTCTTCATTTATACAGTTAATTCTACATGCACCTACATCGATTTTCAGTCCTTTTCTTCAATATAAACATCAACTCCATTGATATTCATATCGTTTAAGCAAAATTTGTTCGTTTGAATGAACGGCGAAATATCTGTGAAAAAACACTGATCGGACTTCATTAAATTGAGCACAGTAGACTCCGATAGCTCTATGAGTAATATTATCCATTTTAATTGCCCATCCCATATGTTCTACATAGTGAACGCGCAAAACAGACTTCTTATAATGTGACAGGCCATTTCATATGTTCAAAATGAGATAAAAATATCTGACGAGGATGTGGGTGTAACTTTTCTCTTATAGCTTTCACACTCACACCCTCTCCCCAATACTGACATCTCTACGGATGTGTTTGTTGCTCTCTTTATCTATTAGTTGTGTTATCTATCATTACTTTTACTAATCTTTTCCTCTTTATACTCTCTAACTCCAACGCGACTAAGTAACAACCAAAAAGAAAACTTGAAGAAAGTCTCAATTACATTCAACTTGTTCAGTAAGAGCGAAAACTCCTGCGAACAATCAGCGGTACATACTTGACAGTTTCATATAAATTTCTAGTGAAAGCATCAGTGGTGTAACCAGAGTTTTTAGACCAGTGGGAAAACTTCTCAGCTGTCGAGAAAAAATTGATGGGCAAACTTTTTCATGATGGACAGAAAATGTTTTGACCCAGCAAAGTATTGATTGATTAACAAAAACAAGGAAAGAAATGAGTTTCTTTTAATCAAATTTGCGTCAAAGTTAGATCTGAAGCATAAATGGAGCTGGCATTTACATTATTTTTAATGCCTGTGTTCGTAACATTTATTTTTCAAATTCAAACACTAAAATAAAGACGACGACGACCATGTATTTGTGTGTATAAGTTTGTCCAGGTAACGCCACACTAGGTTAGTTCAAAATTTCAGGAACATTTTTTCAAGGTAGATAGTCCCAAATGCAATCTTTTGTCATGATAACAAATTTGACATTTTATCTTTTCAAAAATTTGGTTTTGTCATCGAGAATGGCATTTTAGACTTCTGAAAAATCGTAATGGGAAAACAACTGAAGTCGGATTCTTCTGATTTTTCATTTAAAATCAACTGACTTTAAAGCCGAAAAAGTCAACAAAATCAATAAAATATTTTTAAAAAATCCGAAAATCACAGAAATCAAGTAAATCTAATTTAAGCTATTTCACTCTTGAGTGATATGTTGAACTAGATAGATTAGGAATTTTATCCTTTTAATCTAGTCATTGATTTTGCTGAATTTTTTTATTTAAAATTAATTAAAACTCAAAACGATTAGCTGTTTCGCTCTTGCTCCATGGTCATTCTATTTGAAGAAATACTTTCACTAAAAATAGAGTTTTATAAGCGACCCTAAAGAAAATCTGTTTTCTATTCCAACTTGAGACGATAACTAAAGCCCTCCTATAAGCCTAACGCTTTAGCCAAACTAGATCATTCTTGTAGGATGAATAAACTATGATAAAATACGTCGATTGATGTTTGAAAGACTTTATTAGTTCTCATGTCTTTCGAGAATATTGAAAAACAATGTGTTCATAGCGTCATCATGTTGCGTTTCGACAAGCTGATATAATTTTCAATATTTCATGTGAATTTAAATCGAGACATTTATGAATCTATGCAGCGATCGAATTCATATATGTGGCATTGTGACAATGATAGAAAGAAACACTCGGAATGAAAATGAGAAGATATAGTAGAGCAAATGCATTATAGAAGTATGCACATATCCATAGACGAACAAGGAAAAACACTCATATGCTAAACTACAAGAAGCGATTTTTTTTCCTCATTCTTCACAGCGAGAACAAGCAAAGAGTGTATGTGAAATTCAGATGAGAGGAAAAAAACAGTTACCATCTGATTACAAAATTAAAAAGAGGCTCTGAAAGATTGAAATTTCAATGGGTGAATCTCGACATGAAATGGGCCATTGCTCATTTTGTCCCCTCCCCCTTCCCTCACGGCCATAGGTTACATCACTGAACTCGTCGAGGCCTATCATTTGAATATGCACTCTATCCGAACGCGATTTAACATGCGGATATGTCCTCTCGTAAGATCCCGTACACGTCTAAGTGTCATTAATAGTCATAGAAAAAATGAATTGGACTCATCATGCACCAAAATTTGATTTTGGAAAAACATTACAAAAGTAAAATTTCACTGCGGGCACCTATCCGCGTTTTTTTGGGGGAAAGAAATTTGATTTTGTTCCAATGCGTTAAATCATTGAGATACACTTCTATAAAGTAAACATGCTCGATTTCAAAGAAACTGAATTTTGCTTTTCTGAACAAAGAAATTGACGATAAAGAATCTAATGATAACACGCAATCGAAACATGACCTTTGTTTTTATTCAGATCAAAGGATAAACTGTAATATTTAAAGCATATTGAAGTGTAACTCTTAGAAACATGAAAAAGATAACATAGTCAGGCTGTTTATTCAATCCCACTTTAAATAAAATGAGCATCTGACTAAAAAAATGCTGAGAAAAGCGTGAGAGATGTTCTAGGAAACTACGGCAATACTCTTGGTATTTCTTCTAGGAACGTATTAAAGTTTGATTATTTGTTTTGAAAGAACACATGTGTTCTGATAGAAAGAAAATTTCACATCATTTTTCTATGATGAAAATCACTTTCGATTATTTATTAAAAAAAAGTGCATTCTCCAATTAAGCACGAACTTACATCACGTCTTCTTTCTTTTAAAAGTCTCGCACTTGCATGAACCTCAGCTAAATTTGTCACCAGTAGACTCAACATCATGCGCTGAAAAAGAAACCCTACTTTGTTTCCCCACGGTTTCATGATCTGTAAAAGAAATTTAAAAAAAAATAACACACCAAAAGTATTATTTTCTCTTACAATCATGTACATCGAGAACCTCGTGAACATGAATATGCACATGTGAAAACACTATCTAAGATAAATGATCATGTCGTCTTCGATCAATTGGAAAATTGGTTGTCAGATCACATTTTATCAAAGTATCATTATACTGATGCGAATAGTTCTTCATCAAATTAGACATTACTGTAGTTTAGCTGTTGAACAGTAGCCGAACACTTTCTTTTTCTTTCTCTATTTACAATGCACCATGAATATCTACGATGGTGTCTTGTAGAACATTGAGTCCAAGCAATTTCACACCTGTAGCATAGTGACTGAAAACTCTCAGACATACAGAATCGAGGAACTCTAAACTCGAAGCTGGTGTCTAAATCAGTTGTCTATATTCATAGGAAGCAATAAGGATATTACTGTCGAGGTTTTGATAAAAATACGAATGCATAGCCCCGAAACCGCTTGTTGTCTGAAATTCATAAATTTGCTTTATCCAAATTGAAAAAAATATTTCTCGATCTCTGAATCCGATTCGTGTACAAGTAATTCTTGTTTTCATGAAAAACTTAATTTTGGCCCTTACGTTAACATCAAGATATTCAGAATCAGAAAGATTTCTACTTTTTTTCGAAGTTTAGGATAGCATAAAAGTGTAGAAGTCGAGCTCTCAGACCCAAGACCATGGTTCAATGGATTCCAATCAAAATAAAAATAAAAATACAGAGACATTGAATCATGAGAAAAAAAGAATACACGAGCAAATAATTGAAGTGCACATCAATGTTTATTAAATTAGTCAATTATCTATCAGTTTGTTACTAGAAGGTTATGTTTTTTGTCGCTGAAGATATGAATAGAGTATCGTTCGTTTGTAAACTATTTCATTTGAATTTCGAACGCATCGTTTTCGAAAAGAAAAAAACACCACTAGTCAAATTTAGTCTTTGCTCGATTCGAGATTTTTTATGAAATAAATAAAAAGAGAAAGAGTAAAAAATGAAAGAGAAAAAGAGAACGAAGTGTTTTTATCGTTGTCGAGTTGCTTTCACTACTTTCCATTTGTTATTTTTGACTGGTTTTATCGAGAAATCTCGCGTTGTATTGAGAAGATGCACCATTGTATCATATGCTCGTCGTTTAGCGTCATTTTTCTTCGAGTCCCATACATAGGCCAACATGAGATGGCCATCAAGTAACAGTGAAAAGTACCATTGTTTTTTTGTACCAATTTTTCTTTCTCGAGCCGTTTCAGTGATTGAGATCAATGGTGGAATGTTAAGAATTGATGTTATTCGAGAATATTCTTCACCAACACGAATGCCATAGGAATAAAATCGATGTTGAAGTGTTCGAATTTGCGCCAAGAAAGGACCTTCATCGACGCATCGAGGCGTACTTTTAACGAGACATGAAAAATCGATCCGTTAAATTTGAAAAAACAAACAATCTTAATTTACCTTCCTTCTTCTTCATCAGTCACATCAGAAATCGCCCCTAATTGAGAAGCATGATCAATGGGTACATTTCGTTGACGTACGTCATGCTGATAATCGTCCATACTACTAGTTATTGATGGACTTAATGCTTCAATATTATTTGTTAAACTTGCCTGAGGATTTGAAGAAAAAATCGAAAACAAATTCTCATAACATAATCGACTGAATTATATGAATCTTACAGATAAATAATGTTGATTCAAACGACATTCGTCGAATCGTATTCGCTCAAGAGTATTCTACAACGAATAGTATTTACAAAATTAATTATCAAATCTAATTAATTTAATTTACAGTAACATTTTGAATTATAGACGACGATGGATGTTGACGAATCATCGATGGATGACCAATCGATGGTGTAGATTCTAGAAAATAACAGCATAGAAAAATATAAAGAAAGAAACGATTCTAGAATCTATTCACTTACGAATCGAACCCGATCCGAATGTTGCTGGTACAACAGATTGAAGTATTTCCTGTAAATTGAGTGGATCATTACAAATTGATGGAGCTGAATTCAAAATCACTATAAAAATGAAGAATTTCAGATTGGAAAAGAAAATATCAAACCATCTGATAACAGCATCGAATTCCATTTATTGTTAACATTTTGTGACAACGATGGCAGAATAAGACGCGCATCGTTAATCGATGGTGGCTGAACCAATCGAGGCGGTGTTCCAATCGATGGTGACATGTCTATTTTTATGATATGATCGACATGAAAATAAATGCGTAAATATTTACTTTGATGTAGAATAAGATTAACATGATACATTTCACATTGTGTTACTGCAGACATCATTGACTTTTGCAAATATGTTGCTGCTAGATGACGAATTACAACTGATTCATGTCTAGAATAATAAAGTTAACTAGAGCAGTTGATTTTACTGTTTCGAATTTACTCTATAGAAACTGTTAATTTCGATGATAATTTAACGACAGGTGATTCACATGAAACTGTAATCATACATCGATGCTGTTGTCGAAGATATCGAATGAAATAAGCCTAAAACCAACAACACTCTTATTGTGTAAAGAGCATCAGATGAACTTCAAATTTTACCAAATTTTCAATAATATAATTCGGCACGTTGTATCCTTGAATACCATCGAATACATATCCAATGATGACAGTTGTTTGGTACTAAAATAATAATAATTTGAATGAAAAAATGCTTGTTGAGCTATAAGCAATGCATTACTCCTTGATCGTTGATACTCCAATTTCCTTGACCACTATTATTCTCATCGGATTCTCGTTCTCTTGATAAATATGTTGTTACACATCGTTTAAATGCTTTAGAAAGAAACAATAATCGTAAGGCCTGTCTTTTCTCTTGTTCTGTTAATCACATTGAACTAAACCTACTTTCAAATGAAAATGCATCTTGAGTCGTAACATTTAGATGAAGTGGACGTTTGTGATCAAGCAATTGCCTTAATTCTGATGGTATGTAAGTACCGTCGAGACGGATTGACACGGCACAGTGCTGATCAATCTAGATAATGATTTTATTATTTCTATCTCTAGTTCTATTTATCATACGAACATAATCAAGAGCTTTAGCAGATAACAATTTGAATTTGTCCCTGTCCGACAGACTATTGATATCATACTAAATAGAAAAGATAAATAAACAACGAATCACGAGAAAATCGAACTTTACAATATGTGTTTCTCTCAATGACATCGACGACGGAATCTCTCCGGATGCACGATGTGAGGAGTTTAGTGAATGCATTACTATGAGAATATTGAATATAGTAGTGTTCGATGTTCTTTATTTCAAAAGAAATGTGATGTTCACTCTGATCGAGACTGGAATGATGAAAGATGACGATGGTGGTGATGCGCAACCAGTACTTTGCCTTTGAAAGATCTCTTTTCAATATCGAAGATCAATAATAGTTCGTGAAATTGAATAAGAGCAGACTACTCGTCACCGCCGCTGGGGGTGATCGAGCGTCGAGTTTAAGGTAAAAATGATGAAATAACGGCAAGCACACGTCCAAGCAATGAGAGAGGGAGAGAATAGAGCATATCGTTAGAAAAAATGACGACCGACTAGCAGCTGAATATATAATTCATGATAGAAAAAACGAATGTTATCCAGGGTTTGATTGTGTCGCTATTCTGTATATATATACTAGTCTATTCTATAAGAATCACGAAAATTTGAAAAGATGACAGGACGAGTGCATTTTAAATAATAGAGAACGCATCGAGGTTATCTCTTCAGAATGATTTGAATGAATTATAAAGAGTTCATTGTGGGCGAAGAAAAAGGTCAAGCGATCGTTTTTTATCATGTTCAATGACCTTGAATGCTTCGACACTGAAAAGTAGTGAACGATACTGTTTTAGTCTCTTACAATTGATTTACTGATTTAAGTAGATTCGAGAAATATGAACCAAAAACTAAGGGGAAAAATAGTATTGACCGAAATTATTGATGTTTTGTATATCGATGTCTAGTAATGTCGTTCTATTGATAAAATAAGCACATGTGATCATGTACTTTTGTGCAAGTGAACGTATTCGTTATAGTATCGAAAATAAAACCCATGTCGAAATCATCGAAATCGATAAATTTCTCATAAATGACAAAGTGAATATTTTATTCGGTCATTTTCTTGGTCGATTTCTTCAACGGTAAATCAATAATCATTAATTAATTTTTAATTGAGAACATTACATTTTAATGAAAAATAAATACAAAAAAAGTGTACGGAATCTAATAAGAAAAAGATAGAGTCTGCTGTTGAGACTACGTATTATTTAGTAGTCGTCATTTTAATGCATTCAGGAGTCTTATTACAAAGTGAAGGTCGAGACAGAGCAGCAAGTAACGTTAATTTAGTACCTAAACGTTTGAATGTAATTGGTCCTCTTGCATTGTTTGGATTTTCCACGGTTATTTCCTTCGATAGTTTTGCTTTCGGTCTCAAATCTGGATCGAACAAATTGAAAATTTGATGTATATTCGTTTTAGAATTTTCATATTGATAGCAACGTTTTGTCATTGTATTTCGAGATAAATCCTGTTTGGTTTGAGTATTAATACGTGGATAACGTTGATTTAAATATTGAATGAGACTCGTTAAATAGGATGATAAATGTTTTTTATCGAGCATTTTTAAAATCGACGAACGAACAAATCCTGAACGATCTTGGACAGCTTGCGGAAAAACATGTTGAAAGAAGTTCTCATTTGAATAATGTGAACTTTCTGATGGCACTGGTAGACTTTTATGAAGTTGTATGCTTATGCGAGTCAATGCACGATTAGGATGAGCACTTGCTGAATATTTACTACAAATGAGTATTCGATGACAACAGATTTGTTATTTATTTCATTAAAAAAAAACAGACCTCTTTGGATTCGCCGAACTAAGTCCAATAGGTTTGGTATCGATTTCAACATAGTCAAGCATATTTTTCAATTGAATATTATCGCGAACAAATGGTGATGCATCCGTTTTAGTCAATAGAGTTAAAACAAGATCGTATCGTCCACAAAACACCGCTAAAAATAATTTAAAAGAACTGTGACTCTGTCATAAAAGTTACTTTCTATCATGATCTACCGAATAGCAGCGGTGTAAATCCAAAAATATTTCTTCCCTCAATATCAATACCAAACTTGATAAATTTCTCAATTAAACTTTCCATAATTCGCGTATCATCTTTAGCATAAATAACGGCATAGTGAAGTATTGTATTACCTTGCTGATCTTTCGATTGAAGATTCAGATCTAACGATGCGTCATTCAATAAAAAATCAAACAACTGATAACGTTGATAACGAAGTGTATACATGAGAACATTACAGCCGAATTCATCGTAGACGTTCGGTGAATAATTATGATGTGATGAAAATAAGACTTTCATTGTTTGATATGCATACTTCTCATTCGGATAAATGCACAATTGTATGAGTATTGGTATTGGACTGAGCTTCTTCAATCGGGCAGACGATGATGATGAATGTGATAAATGAAGACTTTGACAACTATTGATACATGATGACCGACGTTTATCAACACGTGAACATGTCAAAGGCCGTAGAAATGGTAAGTTCGGGTTAATCTCAAATACATTCATTTTCAATATTTTGAAAATATGTTTGAAGTAATCGAATGGATGCAAATGTTGCTTTTATCTTTGTATTGATTTTGTTTTGATCTAGTTTTTTTCAAAACTGAAACGAAACACAACGTCTAATGAGCTCCTATCAATACATCAACATCTTCAATTTGTAGTTGTTCGACGTTTCTCGTACGAAAGAAAATGTTTTATTTGGTTTCAAGTTCTTTTTCTTCTTGTTATATTTCTCGGCGTTTGCTTGTTGTTCGTTGAAACTGTATACTTACACGTACGAAGGAAGAGAGATTTTGAAGTGTTGATTAATTTTTAAATATGTCAATCCAGCCAGTCCTACTTCTCTCTTATAGCCGAATGCAAATAAGAAAATATGCACGATGCATCAGTTTTCTTTCTCACTTGTAACTTCTCGACGGGATATTTAAAATGGAAAAAGAGTCAAAATATAAACTTACTCAATCGATTCAAAACGTTTATACAGACAACGAAACAAATCGTTCTTTCAATCTTGAAAACAAAATCATTTTATATTACAGAGAAGCATTAGAACTGTAATAGGTGCTTATATCAATGTTAACTGTTTGTTTAATGTCCGATTTGTAACTACATTTATACCTTGCACTTTGAAATCATGCTGTCTTCAATGCCATTTTCATTTCTATAAATTTAACATTTAATCATATTTGTCTTGATTCGAGCTATGTCGACTGCGTAAAAAGCGTTCAACTCTCATTTTTTTCTTTAACAAAAAATAATGATGAATACTTTCAATAGCCAATAGAAACATAGTTGGATGCTTGATGTTAAAACTTTGTCATTGATCAGCTTTATTCTTTATCGAAACGTAATTCTTGAGATAAAACTATCGAAATCAATGAATTTCGTATCGTTAAAATCATCGTTTTAAATAAAATTCTATTGTTTTCAAACATTCTGAAATCAACTAAGCATGCGAATGACTCATCAAATGAGAGTATTCAATTAAATATTATCATGTATCGAGTCGCTCATCGGATCTATCAACAGTGATCACCCAACATTGATCCATAGGTAATCGATTCCCATGATTAATCGATTGAAAGTAAAAGTAATTATATCAATGATTATTATTAGATGATTTTCATGTTTATTGAAAAAACGCTTGCCTTTGAAGAATTCTGCTGAAACTGTACTGAGACGCGCACACACACACACACACAATAAAATAGGAGGAAAAAAAGACAAATAAACGCAAAGGTCAGAGAAGAATATTTGAATGTGTTTTGGCGTAGATTAAAATAGCCGTTGCGAGTTATATACAAGTAAATCTCTACGAGAAATAAAGAGAATCCCCAAATAAATGAAAACAATAGGCAAAAACAAGCAAAAAAATATTCTCATTCTCTCAATCAATAATTTCCACATAGTTCGATGGAAGTAAACCTTGTTGACCTGTTTTAGGATTTTGACCTATCATCCAACCAGCATCGACTTCTTGACAGTGAACAAGTGTATCACCTTCATCAAAACTTATTTCATCCGATTCAGCTGCAGTATATGAATAAAGTGCACGAACTTTCACCTAAATGTTCCATTTATAATAAATACATAAAATATTTCTTCGTTAAGCAATAAATACTCAACCTGTACTGATCCTTTATCATCATGTGAATATTGTTCAGAACGATCATCATGATGAATTTCATTTGATGATTTTGTTTCTTCGATTTCAGATTTGTGAGAAGAATGTTTATTGTCATTCCCACTACTGTTATTACTATCCGATTTTGTATTGGATTGAATTGCATCTTGTCGATTGGCGTCGTATACTATATTGCAAAAAATTAAAATGCTTTATTTTCATTCGTGACAAATCTAATGTAATTCCGATGACAATCGTTCTACTCAAGAGAAACGATTGGTAAAACTTACTTGGAGCGTATCGAATGAAAAAACATACTGAATTGCTCATCAAAGTAGTGTTTTATGGATAATTAAGACTCCGAAAGACTAAAAGAATTCTTAAGTGGTTCGTACCCATCAGCTTATGATTGTAGCGTTAGAATTTCAACTTGCGACAACGCATTCATCGAAGATAAAAAGCACAAAACTCACAGTCAAACAACTAACTCTTTCTTGATTCGTGGACTAGATTTTGATTGTCATTTCTCATGAATGGAATGCATTTATTTTAGCATTCAGTATGTGCAAAAAAAGTAGGACAATTGTTTTGACCAAAACTTACCCTTTTGAAAATAAATATGCGAATATCACCAAGAAATTAGATAAAGCAATCATTGATTCATTAGAATAACTAATTGAGACATTTTCAATCTGGGATTTTTCTAATCTTACTCACTTCTAAATGTCACCTCAATCAGCAACGAGCATTTGAGTCAGTTTACAATTAATCTCGTCACGTCTATGCCTATTTTTGTCCTTCTCGCGTCCGACCTACCACGACAGTATCGAAGTCATTTAAATATAACGTATAAGAAAAAAGCGCTACAAGTTGTTATTTTTAACTTCTAATTTATTCATAGTCTGCGGTAAAGCCTCGTGTTTCATTGTCACATTCAATATCATAGTGATCTAACATTTTTGAAATCTAACGTAGATTTAGACTAAAACAAGGAAACTAACGGCGAATCGTCAGTGCTTGTTACGTGAATGCTCTTTTCTTTTACAATCCGGAGATCGCCAGCAAAAGCAGTTAAAAAGATAAAACGTATAGTATTTCATCAGAACTTATAAATAAGTAATGTATTCTACTTGAATTACTGATACGGTATGTCATTTAATGAAAGACATTCAAGACGAAATTTAAGAAAATTTCTTGATGATATTTTAGTCTCGCATTGGATCCTTTCTCCTTCAAGAATGACGTTTCAATTTTGATTCTATGTCACAAAAAATGAAGCATCACATGTACGTTTCTTTTTTTTAAAGTTAGACAAGAAACGATACTATAAATCCATGAGAGTATAAAGAATATCTACTATATGGAAGGTTGACATTTTCAGTTTTGTCTGTACAACCTAATACATCGATTGTCATTTTAATACTAGTTGTGAGTGTAAGAGGAGAACTCCTTTAGCATTGACAACACTCACACTAAAGTCGATGTTACTATCTTTTGATCGTCTCCCATTTCAGAAATTTACTCAACTGAAGCATAAGCAATAATTCAAAGTTAGAAAAAAACAACGGCAAATCCAGCATTTAAATAATCAGCCCCTTTCAAAATAATTTTGCAGCGTCCCAATATCTGCCTGGTACGTATTCTGTAACTACGAGTCTAGTGATTGCATAATATGCAGTCAGTACTTTTTCCGATAGCCAAAGGTATTGCGCATACTTGTTTTCTTTTGCGGCACTGAAGGGTAATGTCGAACAAACGAGTACGAGTCAGTTCTTCTACCCTTCAGTACAATTTTTATACACGTGCATAATTATCAGGTTTCGCACTTTCGAATGGTGTGATCCCTGTCTTTCTTTGTCACACAACCGCAACGTGTTTAAGAAAAAGAACTGAATTTGCCATAATTAGGATTCATGTCTCTACAACTGTCATTCAGCTAGTTTTTTTACCATAATTACGGTACATCCGCTCGAACTCCTCCAGAACACAGCACAAAGTAAAAACTCAATTCCATTGGTTGGTGAATGTTTTCTGATTGTTTCCCATGACTTCGTTTCATATTTGAACATGATTTCATTTGTGATCTCCATAGATTGGCGGGACAGAGTGTACTGGTGGCATGTGTAACATTTTTTTCAAAACTAGCTGGATAATAAGAAAATATTTGGAACCTTTTCTAGAGACTGAAAAAATAGTCTCTACTGGAAGACATTATTAATACTTGTATAACAGTCATAGAAACTGCATTCACTCGATACAGAGTTTTCTTCCTGTCAGACTGTATGCGAAGGTTTCTTTGACAGAAAAATCTTTGGCGTAATCTTGACTGAACACTGCTGCTAATTGACTTAATGGTCACAATTAATATGGTACTTTGAGTCTCAAAAAGAAATATCCATACGAGCCGATTAACGAGTCATTCAAATCTGAAATATAATTTAATGACTATTTTCTGGTGAAACAATTTTCAGAGTGATTTTCAACCGCCAGAGAATCAGTTAAAGCATATTTTGTACTTGCGCAACTAATTATGTTTAAATGGAAGATCCATGATCGGTTGAAAGAGTCACATTATATAGAACTCATGGGATAAGTTACTAGCTTTAAAAGCTCCGTTAATCGACTAGCGTAGATGTGTTTTCCATGAGACTGAAAAAAGCATTCATTGTGACCATGAAGTGAATTAGCAGCAGTTTTCGGTCAAGATTACGTCAAAGATTTTTCTGTCAAAGAAACCTTCGCATACAGTCTGACAGGAAGAAAACTCTGTATCGAATGAATGCAGTTTCAATCACTGTTGCACAAGTATTAATAATGTCTTTCAGTAGAAACTATTTTTTCAGTCTCTAGAAAAAGTTCCAAATGTCCTTCGTTCATCTAGTAAGTTTTGAAAAACAATGTGCTGGGTCCAAGATGAATTTGAATGGATGCGCCACGATTACGGACAGAAACTAGCTGAATGTCACATTTAGAGACATTACTCCTAATTTTGACAAATGCAGTTCTTTTTCATCAACACTTTGTGGTTGTGTCACGAAGACAAACAGTGATCACAAAAATCTTCCGAGAAAAATGAAAGAGTTTTTTTCGTTATTAGGAGCATTTACTCTACTTGACTCTCGATAGGTTTAGAAAAGGAAATATAGAGACAAATGATTTCCAAATCAAGATTAGACTGTTGTTACGTTTTTTATCGGAAAATGCGGTCGTCATCGTCTTATAGATGTTATACCTTTGAGTGAAAATGGAACACTTCCACAGTTCTAAATGTGTGACACTGATGAAGAATGTAATAGAAAAATGTCTTAGTTTTGTTTCGTCGATGAGTACTACGATGGATTCATCTAGGAATTCAAATTTTGACGCTCCCATTTTTATCCGTATAGCTCAATCGGATATCATTGTAAATAAGCTACATACGAATAATGAATATGGAAAAATCAATGAACACCGATGGAAAAGAAATACCAACTATAGTTGATGTTTGCTCAATTGCTGCAGTTGTAGAAAAACGAGTTAGTAACTTAACTAAGATGTTACTAGATTGCCTTTGATTATCTAGGTCACTATCTGTTATGTGACGGCTTGAGATATATTATCTTATCTTTTAAAGTATGCATGACGTTTTGGAAGGAATTCGTTCGATAGTTGTAAATTATTCTCTTTCACGTCAATCTCGTTTTAGTGTCGAAAGAGCGACACGATAGACGAGATAATTGTAGTGAACTCATAAATATCTGATGTTTTCTGCAAGTCGTCATATACTTACGGGTAGAATGAATTGCTTTCGATGTTGGCTCATACCCTCTCGCTAACGAGCCTCGATCATCATTGATAGGATCATAATCGGCCACTATACAAAACATGTTGAATTGAAAACACAACTGAAACGAATAAAAAAACTCGTTGAACATACCGCGACCTACTGTTGCTTCGGATGTTTTATTAGTTCGATTAATTGAATTATTTCCATTAGGTTGTTGATTGTTATCTTCAAAAAGCGTACAAGTTAAAAAGAAAATTCTAATTCTAATCAATCGTTTCAACCTTGAGCAAGTATTTGTGATGCACTATCTTTCCGTTTGCCTGTATATTCTGCTTGACTAACAAAACGTTGCTGTTCTTTGGCTCGAATGACGGCTGGATCATCAGCGACGACAGTAAATTTTCCTTTACTTTTATTGAAATCTTCATGATATTTTGCCTAAACGTTAGAACATGATCGAGTCAAAATGTTAATTATGAAAAGTCAATTTTATTACATTGCTTTGAATGTCTGTGAGTAATCGAATACGTTGCATTTCTGGATTATCAACAACAACAGTAGGTTTCGGTTGTGGATAGTGTCTAAAAAGATATTTGTTTTTTGCTTATTTTAACAATTATAAACATTTTTAGCTCCCTACACATTGCAATAAGGCATTTTATCATAGCCTTTGACATTTTTTACATTAAGTGTCAATCCACATGTTGTACATTTGAAACATCCTTTATGCCAAAACTAGAAAGAAAAATGAATAATTCATTGACTATTAGATCAAGTCAAGTTTCTCATACTAGTAGGAAAATAAACTCGATGCTTCTACAGGATACTCGCACAATTCAATTCACGGATCTATTCTATGAAAAAATTCGACATTTTTCATAATCTGATTAGCCTAATTTGTGTAAGATGAAGCTAATCAATAAGTCAGGTGTGTTTATCCTGTAGAAGAACAACAAATACATGCATAGTTTTTCACGGAAAACTGATTGGCAAATGTAAAAAACCGACAGGCAATGAATAATTTATGAAATTACCTTTTTGTCTAGTGACAAAATTAAACGATGATTAATCAAAAAACAATTTCAGAATACAAAAAAAAATGAAGGAAATGGGAAACTTACTTTATCGAGACATTTGATTTCTTCTGCTGGATAAACCACTTTCTCACATTTCCCACATTTTTTATTTTGTGTAGTTGACATGCTTGTTTTTATTCTTTTAATCTAAAGAAAGAAAGAAAGAGATAAGATTTGAAGAGCAAGAAAAAAAACGTAATCTTCTTTGTTCCTTGCAGCAAAACACCGACAAATAATGTATAGTAGTAGACCGGAGTTACTTTTTCTTCGCACAATCAAGTAACCAATGAAAATGAACCTATCAAATCTTACGATAATATATATTTTTTTATTGCCCAATTCATATGCAATCGTGATTATAGTTAATACAAGCAGAGTCGAAAGAGTAAATAAGAAAAGAAAAACTGTTATTTCCTCGTTTATAATTCTATTGTCTTAGATACGATTCGTTCATCTGACAACCAATTAATATGCGCATATCTTTTGAGACATGAAAAGAAAAGAAGATCATTCTATTGAGAACTTAATCATATCTTATCTTCGATGTCTGGAAACGAGTTTCTTCTCCATTGAACAGTAAGATTTCTAAACCGAGAAGATAAATCTATTTTTAGATTGAATATATCCTGCACAAATCTAAACATAGAAAAAAATTGTTTGAAGAAATAAAATTCTACTTATGTTCGAAAGGTAAATTTATTTCAAGTCGTTGTTTACTTGGTGAATTATTCCGTATGACTTGATAAAAATTTTTGGTAGATTTAGTTACTTAATAGGATAGAATTCGGACTACGAAACATTGAATTGTCTTTCGTAAAAAACATTTGAAACAACAGGTTTAAAATTATCTATAACGAAGGAACCATCGAGTGTTGGTTGAGCTAAGGAAAACGAGTTTCAAATACATGTACCTTAAAAGAAGTTATTATTAATAAAATAGCGATCATCAATATACACATGCATCATTCTCATCGGCTACATGATTGCGTGTTGTTTTCGATTAGTAATAAATTGCCTTGTTAATGGTACTTTTTTTTCCATTATCAATGATTAAAGTCAAGTTTAGTCGAAGGTAGAAATACTGATACAAGACATGAAGCCAATCTCACATTATAGAAGGTCAACATATCCAAGGGGAAACAAGTTTACAGAGACTAACGGACGTCTGCTTTTATTGAATATATTAAAAGATGAAAAGTTTTAATTTAATGAAATTCATTTATGTAACAGCAAAAATGAATGGAAGAAATACAATGATAGTCGTTCCCGATGAATCGGTGTCTGCGTGTACCTAGCAGTTCAATTCTTCTCTCTCAACATCCATTCGTACGCTCTTGATGATATGAGAATATTCCCAAAAGTAATTTCTTTAGAGAAATTACTGCTGTTAGCTGTCGTATTTTCGAATGTTTTTCCTTTCAGTAAAAATGTACACATTTCTTTCGGAACGTCATTCTACGTCTATCGATCATGATTAACCTTGATTCGTTTATGTTCATTTGAAGGTTATTTACGGTTGAAATCATTTTCAACAACGAATACAAGAGTATCTACTAGGCGTTCTCTTGTTGACAGGAGATTTTTATTTTTATTTCAAAGAAAATAACTTGAAAAATGTTCTGATATCGTTGAGTGTTATTCAATGATTTCTTTTTTCTCTATGATAGAAGTAGCAAAAATTTTGCCAAAATCAGTCTCAAATACAAGATTTTCCTCAAATACTTGAAAGGACAAAATTCGTATGTAATGTGATCCCATGTCGTTCTCTCGTTTTATGTTTGCTTATTTCTCAAACAGTCACTCGTCATTGAAAAGCTTCACTTTGACTAAGATTTGCAACGGGAATCATCGGCAGTGATCTACAAAATTGAAATATGTTTATTTTAAATGGAATCTCTCATTTTTAAGATATGTTTTCTAATATTACGAAACGATTTGCATCAAAAATTCGACATTGTCGCCTGACTTCATCATCGTCATGTTTCTCAACTAATTTTTCTTATCGACAACATTTAGTATCCGATTTATCCAATGTAAATCTCATTGACACTTCCGTATCTCTTCATGGATGGTTACAATATCGTCGAATGAATTCATTCGGAGTTCTCCGTGATCACTCAGGTCTTATTCAATTTATTCTTCCATCGTCCATGAAAGAAGAACGTCAAATTTTAAAACAAACACCCGTTGAATCCTGTGTTCACATTAAAGGTGTCGTCAGAAAACGACCCGAAAAAGATATTAATTCAACTATGAAATTAGGTCATCTTGAAGTAAGTTTCATAGAACGGAAGATGAATACGTTTTGAAATAAATTTTAGCTTCATGTTACCGACTTCAAAGTGATAAATGCTTGTTTACCTATCTTACCAATTGACGTATCGAAATTTCATGAATCGGACGAAACAACACGTTTGATGTATCGCTATTTAGACTTCCGTCGTGATATTATGCAAGAACGTATTCGTTTTCGTTCAGCATTTGTAGCCAAAGTTCGAGAGTTTCTGTTAAAACATTCATTCGTTGATATTGAAACTCCGTCATTGTTTCGACGCACACCTGGTGGTGCACGAGAGTTCATCGTTCCAACCCATTTACAAGAGGGTGGACTTTTCTATGCATTAACACAAAGTCCACAACAATTCAAACAACTTTTAATGATGGGAGGTTTCGATCGATACTTTCAAATAGCTAAGTGCTTTCGAGATGAAACAGGTTTTTATCGTTCCTCTTTTTGAAATTATCTCAAACATGGTTTTTGTTTTCTACACAAGACATTCTATAAGCCGAGACAATGAGTTGTAGATAAATCGACTGTGTTTCTCGTATGATCAGAATATCTGCCGTGTAACCTTGGTACACAAAAAGCTCGGCGTTTTATGAGGAGAACCATGTGTTCCGGCAAAGTTTTGACCGTCTTCAAAACTTTGCCCTATGTTGTATTATTGAGAATTTTTTTTACAATTGCTGGTTGCTGAGAGCTTTAGCAAATCCATAGATACGAATGGGTATCTTTCATTCCCGATCTCTATTTATCAAATTAAGAACAAATGAGATCACTTTCTAACAAACCTTCGAGCTCCCACATTCCTCCATATAACTGACAGTCTTGGTGCAGCATAGAAAAATTGTTCTAAAATGCAATCGAGAAGGGTCGATGTGCCAGCAGTATTTGAACTCATAACTCATTAAGTTCCGATATTGATGCAACGGAGAACATTATTTTCGCAGTGTCTTGATCGATAGCAAGAAACAAATACTGTTACATATTCAATTTTCTACAAACTATACACTACTCTAGTCGACTCGTCTTGTTAACAGATCTGCTTGTATTTTAAATGCAATGAATTTTACTGAAAATACGAGTTCTTATCTAGTTTACTGAAAGATTAGAAACATTGTCGATGATGATTAGATTTGAAAAGAAGCCGATAAATCATGAATTGAAATAGATGTTTGTTTTGAGTTAGAACATTTCCGGGCTACGTTTTCGAATATTTTGAACGAGTGTATGATCTTTGCGAGAAAAGCCTTTGTCTAGTGGCTTTGAGATTATGTTCTCGTTACTTTTCAGATATTTCTCGTCAAGTTTTATTCCACAATGTTCCCATTTCTCTCTATTCATCCATATGGAATATCAACAATGAGTGCACATAGAATGTGAAATCCTAATATAAATCTTATAATGTCTCATGAAACGAAGAAGAATAGTTTTGAAAAGATGTTGTTCAGGAAATGATTACTAGAGAACTACTTTTCGATCTTAAAATGAAATAGTTTTCGGTCAATGTATTTGTTATAATAGTTCAGAAGTGTCAAGAATGCGCAGTATAATCTACTATTCTTAAATGAATCTAAAGTCTTTTCCGAGAAAAAGCAGAACTACAGCTATGCCTGTATCTACAAATGAAATTATACTGAATACCATTCGGACAATTGATGTGAGTTCCACAACTTTGAATCCTCGAACATGTTTATGTTCCGTGAGTTCGAGCGAAAACTTTGATTTGATCGAGAAATTAAATGATGAAATAAGTTTAGTAAGCAAACGTTTTTAATTTCACCGACTGTTTTAGTTGAAACATTTCGTTCTTGCAGTATTGTTTATAGAATGCCTATACAAGCTTGCCTATCGCTTAAAATTCGTTATCTGTATATGAGATCAAGTTTGGACAATCGACTTCAATCCAGTAGAACGATTGATAGGACACATCAGTCTATGACATAATGAACGTTGGGTGGCGAATGTCAATAAACGATGTGTTTTTTTCCACAGGGTTTGCATGATGCATATAACTTGCTGATTTCTTTATTTCCTAGGTCGTCCTGATCGTCAACCTGAATTTACTCAGATTGATTTAGAACTAAGTTTTGTTTCACGTGAAAATATATTTTCTTTAATTGAACAACTCTTAGTTGCTTGTTGGCCTGATAAACTTGACAACGTTCCATTTCCTCGACTAACTTTCACTGAATGTATGTCCCGCTACGGAACAGATAAACCTGACACACGCTTTGGTCTTGAAATCGAACATAGTGCTGATCAACTTTCAATAACGAGTCCTATTCCATTGAACAATGTTCAGGATTTAATTGCTGATAATCATATAAAATACGATGATCATAGTAGAAAATTTCTATTAAATAAAACTGATAATGAAGAAGAATGTTTGATTCAAATGGGGAGATTACGTTTAAAATTAGCTGATTTACTCGAAAAACAATATCAAATTCAATTACGAAAACGACGCCAATGGAACTTTTTATGGATAACTGATTTTCCATTGTTCACACCAATGTCAGATGATAGAACGAAATTCGAATCGACACATCATCCATTTACCGCTCCCATCGATGAACATCTATCAATTTTATCATCAAAAAAAGATTGGTCGCGCATTATTGGACAGCATTATGATCTTGTTTTAAATGGTTTCGAAGTTGCTGGTGGTTCCATTAGAATTTATGATTCATCTTTACAGCGTTTCATTCTTCACGATATTCTTCAATTGCCGATCGAACATTTAGAACACTTGTTGAAAGCACTTGAATACGGTGCACCACCGCATGGTGGTATTGCACTTGGATTGGATCGTTTACTGGCTTTAGTGCTCGAAACAGAACATATTAGAGATGTAATTGCTTTTCCAAAAACAGGTAATGGAAAAGATCTTATGGCACGAGCACCAAGTCATGTTGAACAATCCGAATTAGATTATTACTTTTTACAGATAAATAAAAAACATTAGCGATGACAAACTATCAGCAACATATGAAAATTAGGTTAATGAATGTTTTTTGTTTTAGATATTTTATTCAAATGTAATTGAAATGACGAATCAACGAAACGAGCGCTTCAATCCATTGATAGTACAATAAAACAGAGAAATCTATTAAATTACTCTTCATCTTTATTCATCGAAGGTCATCAAGTTTGTCGTGTTCGATAGAAGTGTTTCATTTACGGTGCACGTTTGATTTCATTGAAACGTTTTATGACTCAATTACGATTATTAGTTAACTAATGATTTACATACAATTCAATGTGACATTTATTCCATAGAACTATTGATCTAGACTTAATAGTTATCAGTGATCTAAACGAGGCTCTAGTTTTGTCGGTTGCTCGGCTTTAATTAATATGACTTCCGGCAACTGAAATCTAATTAAAACGTAGAAGAGAACACTATTGATCAAGTCGATAGCTCAAGACAATCAGATGTATGTTGAACACGTCAGTCCTCAGAAAAACATAACATGCATGTTCTTGTGAAAGCTGTTGCACGTTTTCCAGAAATCGAGAATACCGAAGAAATGAAAGATGTTAGACTATTTTTTTTTCTAGTGTCTGTTCTCGTATCTTCTCTCGTCGATACTGGGTTGGATGTAACTGTGTTTACTGGTGTTTTCTCGCTGGTGGCATATGCTTAGAGAGGCGACATCGTTCTTATCGATAGCTATCAATGAAACATGATTTTTAGCGTGAAACTATAGCTTGAGATACATCTCTCTTCATCTTTTCAGTGCCATCAACTCGCTTTACATGCGTCTATAAGATACGCATGAATGTCCACTTAGCGAAAGACTTGTTCTTAAAATTCAGGGAAAATGTTTCTAATATATTTTGTATATTTTTGTGATACCAACTTTTAAAATAAAAATTTGTTTTACGAATAAAATAAAAATATTCTTAATGATATATGTGCTTTCAATAATACTGAAGCTTATGTCCTAAAAAAATGGTATATTTGTTTGTTGAAATAATCAGGTACTTGGTCGTCGTTCGAATATTTGATCTAATTGAATAGCTTGATCATAGTTTTTAATTCTTCCCTTTTCTGCTTCCTTGATTAATGCTTGAATATCTGGCCGATTGAGTAACTCTTTATAAGCTTTATAAGATGGTGTAAGACCACGTAAATTAAGTGCAATATTATTCGTTTCCTTCAGTTCACTATAGGCATGATCCATGGCTTTAATCAAATTTCTTTTGTTCAATAATTCCAAACCAGTTTTATCTTCACGACCATCTTCAGCGGCTAATTCCTCCGGTGAATACATGTTCAAAATAGAAAGAAGAATATGAGTAACGTAATAAAGAATAAATCGTTCGCCGAATTGAAATCCTGCGATAGAAAAAAATATTTCTAGACAACAAACGAAAATCAATTCTTTTCTATTTTACCGTTTTCAAAATTAGGCAAAACGAATGGATGTGCATGTGCTTCTATGTGTACGACAGATAGCTGCTGACTGTTATCAATTTTAAGTATAGCTGCAACATTATTATACGTATCACAATAATTTGGTGCCGAGAACAATGAAATAAGTACAGGAAATTGTGTACGAGACGATTTTCGGAAAAATCTGACGCCATTCTTTTGTACTTCATGTCCACGTATTATAGATAAAAGATTATTTCGTAATAAAAAATCTCGGCAAGCATAGTAGGAAAAAAAGTATGCGCACCCACGAACAGCATTAGGTTTGAAATTAGGCTGTTGATCATTGATTTCATCGAAATCTTCACTCGGATCCGACCAAAGTAAATCACACAACGGACCTGAATCGGGAGTTTCTTTAAAGCGATCAAGATGTTCAATATCGGATAAAGTACGAATATCAGGGGACAATCCAGCATGCATACATAGGAATTGTGAATCAACTAACGCACACACAGGTAATGCATCGAACGCTTGCATGCAAGCATCATACAAGGCTCGTGAACAATATTTTTTTTCACACTCCAACTTGAACTGAAAGGCTTTTGCCATTTGACGAGTTTCATGATTTCTTAAACCGAAAAAAAAAAGTTAAATTGAGTTTTTGCTTATCGATAATTTTTTGTACATCATGGTATCTGCCCATGTCAATGAAATGATCTGCGCCATTGACAAATGTCAAAGAGTATTTTATAATATATTTCTTTTAAGTAATTATTGTGTATCAGCTACGCAGTATTGGCAAAAGTCATGCAGTCATTGTCTAAAGTGTAACTATGCTATTAAACTAAATAAATACAAGTTCTTTTTCTGTTCTTCGACGAAGAAGAAAAAAAAACTAGTCGATAAATACAACTCAGACGTTAATCTTCTCTTTTGAATTGTACAGCGACAACACATAATAAGCTTAATTCGCAGAAATTTTTCTCATAAAACGAATTCATCTTGTAGAATGTGCAGTAGCTTAAAACTGTACAAGTTGGAAACAATCCGTTTCAACCAAGATAATCTATTGACATCAAGCAAGAAAATCTATTTGAATTAGAAAGAAGGATGAGTATTTCTGGAACTATTTTCGGTAGAAAATATATGGAGATGAAAGATTTTCATCATTTTGGAGCGGAAATACAGCTGCATCTAATTTTTATTGCCAGACTTTTCTCAAAAGTTTCCTCAAGGTCATCCAATAGTTGTGTTATTTTTTTTTTATTAAGGTATTCTATTTGCTTCTGAAAGTGACTTTTTCATTGAAAAACTACAAAGAAATTCAAAATTTGTGCCAAAATTCTGCCCAAGATGTATAATAAAATCTTAATAACTGGCAAACGACTAATCATTTCAGTATTTAACTTGTACGTATAATTTAACTCTAGGTTACAATTCTTATGCACTTGTCAATAATAAAATACCAAGATTTGGACAAGCTAACATGTTTTTTCTGTTTTAGAAACTTGGCGAGAGAATGTGTGAAAGATTGGTAGAAAAATTTGTTATTCAAGGAATGTTGCAGTTTTGAATCCTCTCATAAACAGTGACGAACAGCAGATCTTCATCTAAGCGGTTGCTATCAAAAATGATTCCAAAAATGTTTACCCTCCTATGTATTTGAAATGGATATTAGTTCATAATCTTTAGATTTCGCATCGATTACTTCGAACATTTTTGTCTTTTAAATCTATTGGATCTGAGATGTTGGTACTGTAAATTAGATGGTAGCGATTGCTCTTTCTTAAATTTTTATGCAAATCATTTAGACGAAAATCTTCGTTCACTTAAACAGAATCTTTCATTACTTGACTATTCTTAGACTGACACATATTCGAAGAGCCGGAAGAATGGAGTCGATAAAGAAGATAAAATTATAGCGAAAACTGTTTTTTTTCATCAAATTTTTCATCGAATATTCTCAATAGAACACAAGATATTGTTGGTCTTAAAACGTATTCCGTTTTTCTCGCAATGACAAAAGCAGAAATGTTGAATCCCATGCAACAATTGAGAACGGTTATAGTGAAGTTCAATCTTAGAGAAAAGTTCATACCCTCGAAGTAAATTAATATTTTGTGGATATTTAATTTT
The DNA here is from genome assembly GCA_900239685.1 of Rotaria macrura. NCBI lineage: Eukaryota > Metazoa > Rotifera > Eurotatoria > Philodinida > Philodinidae > Rotaria > Rotaria macrura. The sequence continues at coordinate 26,833 of OENT01001174.1, read as the reverse complement.
GAGCGCAAATAATAAAAATACGCATTCACATTCAAATTGTCCTCGGTCAACATAATCACCTAAGAATAAGTAACGTGTTGTAGACGGATCACCGCCAGCTGCTATTACTGTTAACAGATCATAGAATTGTCCATGAATATCAGCGACAACTGTTAATGGCCGTTGAACCTTTAACATATTGGGTTCACGTAGGAATATTTCTCGAGCAAGTTCAACAAGGCGTAAACCACATTGTTCGTCAAGGCGACCTTCTTCTTTTAAATGTTTCGTTAAACGAGAAATCGATGGCAAACCAGAAGATGGATCAAATAACTTCTCTATAGTTAATAGACTTGCTTGAGGATAGGGGACCGAGGTTATTAGACGATCTTGAGGAGGAGTAGCCATTGATGAAGCGATGAAAAGTATGGGTGAATATTAATGAGAATATACGAGAGTATAATGCGTAGTTTTACGAAGTAATACAATGTGAAGAACGAGTAGCGTTGCACATCGTGTATTTGATGTATAATATGATCGTTGTGTTCTCTTATTGCAAAAGAAAGAAATGAGTGCTCTTTTTTCTTCCTTTATATTTGCCTGGTGGATTTTGTTAGCGTTTGAAAAACAACGACATTTTCATCTTTATTTTTTGCTTTTAGACGCACAGATGACGTAATCGAATGCAAAAAAAAACTTGCTCGTTCTATTGCCTATTGATTTAACTAGAATTGTGAATGCAGACAATTACGTTTCAACTTAGCTGAGTTGCATATCTGTGACAACCGTCGCCAAATCATGAGCCTTGGTTGTCTTCAACGTGCATGAAACAGGCGTGGGTGACTACGGTAAACAAAACAGTCTACTATAGGCGATAAATCAACAGAAACTTCATCGATTTTTAAAAAGAATCATCATCGTTGCACATTTTTTTACAAGACAAGATTTGTATATGGATTAATATGAAATTGCACGTGTATATGATACCGGTTTTGAGTTTATGTATCTGAAAAGTACATTCTAATTTAACAACTTCACTTCATATTTTGAGAAATTCAATGAAATTTCTTCATTTATTTTCAGTTTCATCGACGTATGGTGCTGATTTTCTCATCACACATACAGTTTGATAATAAAACGTATATTGGAGAAATTCACTCGACAAGATTTCGATACAGAAGAAAATTGAGATTTGTTAAGTTGACTAGATCGATTTTCTGCAACGTGTTTCCTTGATATTCAAAATCAATATAAATAGTTAATTAGCTTGAATTTGCTGACTAAAATGACAATCAATGATTAGACGATTACCGACATTCTCTTCTCGGTACATCGTTTATAAGGTAAAGTTACCAAATATCGAAAAAGCAACAGGTCGAAAATGTTTTAATTTTTATTCAAAAAAACTATGATCAAGAGACATAACGTATGTCTTCCCGTACGACTTGGGCGTTTGAGTGTTAGTAAGGAGCTTCAATTCACTTTCATGCATACCGATAGTCACATCCACGTACCCATACTCAGAATCCTGCGGTACCCATGTTCCCACTCAAACATGTACCTCATGAATGATAGGCTTCAAACATACTTTCAAATTGATTCGATCATGTGAAAATCGATGCTCGAAAACTATTTAGAAGATCTATCATTTCACTTTGCAAGAGATGCTAAGAATAAATTAATCGTTGAATGACAATTCTACTAGGCAGTTTTTTACGGCATTTGAGTAAGCTATGTTACATGTCAAAAAATGTGAACATTTCAGTGCTTCTCCCGTTTGAGATGCGGCATCTTCAACGGAAAAAGTTACTATGTACTGTTTGAGATGGTTTAACTGGATTGTTCGGTATGTGTGAATATTGTTTGGAAAATTTTCAAAAGCCAGAAATTTCCAGTGTCTTCGATGGTTTCCCGATACGTCATTCTCCCCGAACATATTCCGACTGTTCTACATCTCTTCTAAGTGGAGCTCGAGATTCTCAATTTAATAGTGCACTTAAAACATGCCGTTACATGAATCATGTACCGAAGTACTTTCGAGAAGCTTAGAAAATCCTGGCTTTCTCGAATTTCGTCCACTATGAAGTCATGTGTCTGGAATTCAATTACATCATCAGATAGAGTATTCAATATTCCACTTCAACGCTAACGTGGAACAGTCGGGACATCTACCTGCACGAATCGAGGGTCGAATTAGTTGAGAAATATTGAAAATTCTTGTATTTTTAGATTTGCTTAGGGATGTTCTCAGAGATCTACAATTAGATTTCAACATTACATAGAGCACGTCGATTTCTACTTCAAACTTGTGTAGAACAGTTGAAACATGTTGTTCTATGGTGTATTGAGGGTGGAATTACTCGGGTTATTATTTTCCTATGGAGATTTTTGGAGTATTTTCGAATTTGACCTCAAACGGTTCTAGTTATACAAAATCTGATTTCGCTATTAGACGAAGTTTTTCGATTTCTACTTCGAACATGAATGGAAAAGAGACCGGAATGAATAGAAAATAACGATTCGATTGATTTCTCTATTCACATCGATTGTATTCGACCTAGTTTGTCAAAATCTCAATTCGACTCGGCTTCATTCGACTCATAAACAACAGAAGATTGCATCATTGCTCACATAACGTGTGTCCAGTTATGAGTAGTCTCATAAATCTCGATAAGCATTATTCTTTTCTTTCGTTTCTAAGTGTATTTCACAAAGAATATTCATAACACAAAAACAGATTCGACAACAAACAGTAATTTTATAACAAAAATGAAATTGAGCATGGTTGCATCTAAGGATTCTAAGCAAGGGAAAGAACTATCTTGTCTACTTTTCAAACTAGACTTCTAATCCACATGCATTCGCACTTCCTTCAAGGAAGTTCCTTGAATTTTCTGAGAGCGCTGAGATCTTCCGGTCATTTCCAAACTTTTAGTACCAATATCAGGGACTCTTTTAATCTATGGGTTACCTTTTGACATGACTTGCAACTAGTAGTGATCTTTTTGGTTATTGTAGCTTGCTTTTGATTTTGTAGGATGCTATTGATTTACTCAAAATTTTTCGAAAATACTAATCACTGTGGGATCTGTTTTCTTGTATGTGGATTCAACAGAATTGATAGGAACGTTTTAGTATGCAAATGGCATTTTAGAAGCAATAGAATAGCAGCTTTCACTGATAGATTGTATCGATATTAAACTGCGCGCGGGAGCGTAGGTTGTTAAAAATATAGTAAGTCTATACAGAAAAAAGTGTGATGAAACAAAGACAAACGATAGTGGAAACTGAATTATCAATCACTGTTACTTTCGATTGAGCTAGTAATGAGAACACTGTTAGCTATCGAGAGGTCAAACTTCGAATTTCTTCGCATAGTCGTGTAGCAGCGATAAACTGCACTCGAACTTGTTATCGCTGCAAAGTGTTGTGAAGACATGGCATTCAACGTGAAAAGTATTTGAAAGTGACACACAGTGCTGCGATTCGGAAATGGAACCAAGTAGACGATATCGATTCGATTCGATCTACTTTTTTCAAAATTTCAATTCATTCCGATTCAACTCAACCAAATAGGAGCGGATCCAATCATTCGACAGTTCGATTCTTTTTCGGTCTCTGAAATGGAACACTTAAAACATGCTGCTAAACAAATCGAGAGTGAAATTACTGAATCGGGGCATAACTTCACCTGCTTCTCGAATTAGAAGACAGTGCATCAATATTTTATCTTTAAAACTTAGAAGGTACTCTTACAGAACTCGATAAATATTGAGCGATATAGCAGCAAAAGCTGTTAATTTACTATTGTAAAAACACGTTAAGAACTTGTTTTTAGCAAAAATCTAGACACTTCTCTCTCTAGGAACAGTTTAGCGTGAAATAATTTGTGAGATTTAGTCACAAGTTCGCATCATTGTTGGAATCATTTTTGTTGATTTTCTATTAGCAGACTAACTCTTTAGTCTGGTCAACAGACCAAGCCAGGCCAGGCTAAAATTTCAAAAATCTACCTTGCCTGAGCGGCAGCGCTGGATCGAAAACATTGAATAATAACATGCGTTTCTATTCAATTATTTGCGTCCTATTTTTTGTATTGATACTTTGCTTTCGTTATACTTTGACGGGTTTCTGCATGATTGCTTTAGATTGTTCTTTATTAACTTTCGAAATCATCATATTTCAGGACACTAAAACAAACAGTAATATTTGCAAATATTTCTCATGGAAATTCATTTGTTCTTTTGCCGGCATTATTTCAATAGAGACAGCAATGAAAGTCAGTAGTGTTCATTATTTCGTAGGAGAAAATGACGGTGTTTGCGTTTGTCGTCGAGCTTGAATTATGGACGAATGAAAATTGGAAGCGGATCGTACTCTCTCATTAAATAAGCTATGTAAAAGAAAATAAAAGAGCGAAGCATAGGCAGGATTGAATACTTCAAGTCAGTTAAAAGAAAGTAACTCGTGTGCTGACATTTTGTTTAGATATTGTGTGAGTGAGCCAATTTTTCCTTTTATCCTATAGAACAAGACATGGAAAACGTGTCAGTAGTTCGACTGACACGCCTATCACCAGGTCCAAAAACAAAGCCATCCGTTAAACGAGTGAGACGGAATAGTGACTCTCTACAGCAGACGAATAGATTCCTTCAGCAGAATGCTGTCACTACAGTATCGGCGACAAAGGTATGTAAAGAAACTGACTGTGCAAGAGTTTCGTAACTAAAAAGTCAATTTATTTTTCATGATATCTTATATTGACATGAAAAAATGTATTCATGTAATTTATTTTCGCCTATATCAATAGTATGCGGAAAATTAGTAAATCGTGTCTTGGAGCACAATAATAGATCAAATGAAAACATTTCCGAATGTATCATAAAATTCGAAGCTTACATGGACTCTATCAGCATCGCTAAAAAGTATTTTCTCTTTTTACTCTATTTCAAGTCTTCTGAACACAGACCACGATCCATCGCAGGACCTCGAAATGCAACTTTTTCAGCAATGGTACATGCCGTACCACATAAACATAATAAGCATCGCCGTTCATACACAAATAAATTATGTACCATTATTTTCGTAGATAACTAGAATGAATATGATGAATGACCTGTCTATGTTTGATCTTCTTTTGTAACAGATTCATGCCCTAATTATATTTGGGTTGATAAAACTGCGAGGAAGTTTGATTTTTCCATTGATTATCATGTTAAAACAGATATTTAGACAACATATTATGTGAAAGAATAATGCCGTAGCATGTAAACGTTTTTATATAGTCTGAAATTTTTTACATCTTATCTTAGATTTAGTCCTACCAGCACACATATTTCAGAGCAATGCTAACTCTGAAAGGGAATTAAGAGTTAGAGGTATGCTTCAGAATCGTTCTGCTTACTTCGAAGCGCATGATAGTATCTTCTGAATGAACAATTGATAATTAGCACTGTTATCTTATCCGACGAAGACTAGAAAGTCTATTCAAGTAGGTCAATTAATATATTACTAATTTTATTGTATATTGAGAACTAATGGAAACATATGAGTTGACGAGTTTCATCACAGTTGAAAATAACAATATTTCATCTTTGTGACTTGAACGACATTCTTTAGTGATAATCAAAACTCCAGCTTTTTTATGTACGTGAATTGCTATTATTCTTCTGATAGTATTGGCGTCTGTCAAACTATATGTAAAGCCGGGACGATTTCCGTCTATCATAATTGAAGTAGGAGTTATCTGTTCCAAATGAGATATTAGAAAGTGAGCCCAAATGAAGTATTGTAGGCATGATCCCCAAACTCAACAAAACTAAAGACGGCTGTAAACTGATTTGTATAACATTTATTTATACCGTACATCGCACTATAGGAATCCGCGAGCCAAGGTTTGGATTCTCAATGTCCTAGATTACATTCATTACGCGATCTGTCGAATCCCAAGCGAGTTCAAGTCAGAGAACCTGCTAGTGCAGCGGTCTCTCTCGTTGAAGATTGCAACCCGTTACAGGCGAAAGCTGTATGTTGAAGTTCATCAAGTATTAAATTATTTTAATTGATCATCAAAATTTGCAGATCTCCGAAGAAATTCCATCGAACAATCAAGAACGTTTCAGTGGCATATGTATTCAACGAGTGCCCAGTGTAGTGAAACATCGCAATCAAGAATTAATCCAAGTTCTACCACACGACGTAAAAAACGGACCATTTCCTACTTTTGTGAAGTATAGAGATTTCAAATGTAGGATTCGCTAGATCATGGCATCGACACTCAGCACTGTTTCGATGAACTCCGTACCGTATCGCCAAACATGGCAATCGATGAGAAAGTATCAACTAATACGTCATCAGCACACAGTGAAAATCGATTGCTTTCAAAATTTTCAATTGCGGTATGTTTCTTCTAGCTTCAAGAGTAGTTTTTCAAGTGTATTTTCAGAGTTTTTTAAAATCTTAGTCTTACGAAAAATGATACTTTGAAATCAATCCTCCAGTAGATAGATATTTTCTTGAGCCAGCAGTCGAATTGGGTATGATTGAATGAGCTCGCTCAGATTTCAGTATTAGTGGAGAAGTTGTTGTTTTTGATTAATCTATTCAATGTTGCAAAAGCTCGCAGAATTTTCAATCAAGAGTTTACCAATAGCTGTTATACGCATGCAATAAAATATCTAGTCGATAGTCTAGTATACTAGAAGAACGGATGATATTGATGATCTTGTTGAAGAGTTCAACTAATAGGATCATATCGAATGAACAATTGCCAAAGAGTTTGAAGACATTTTATTCTTGTTGTGAGATACATTGACTAAATGTGTGGAGCTTGACTTCAATCATAGAGAAAATTGAAGAAACGCAAATGGTGCTTCATCGAGTATTGAGAATAATGACAACTAGAGTCGGATAAGATTTGGTGGTCGTACCTTTGAATTTCTTTCCTTGCTCCATAATAAATTCTTTTCATGTCTGGTAAAACTTAACTAGTCGCATTTTTCTACTTTATTCGGAATATCACAGTAGCCAACAAATCTTATTGAAGTGTGAGTCAGTTCCTACGGCAGACGTCGCCATGAAGAACGGCAAAAATAGATGCTGTGTATTACGACTTATTGATTGATGCCTCCGATCATTTTGATTCTACTTGCACTTGTCTAAGATGTTTATCAGGAAATATGAAAACAGTCAAGGAATCAGGGGATAGCGTTGACTAAAGGGATTTCCATTTCGAAGCACATATAGTTTGCACAGTCTTTATTCGTAGACGACGAACGCCATATTAAACCCAAAACCACATCCTAATAAAAGAAATCCAATAATAAAAAGAAACACGATCAAAGAATTCAACCGGGCAACATCGATTGATCTCGTAAGAGGGTTACAGACGTCGAATCAGTAAGCAAAATACGAGTATCTTAATGTTTATACAAGTACTTTATTATTTAACGCTATGGCTTTCCGATTTCGACCATTAGGGCAAAACAACGAAGAAGAAGAAGCAATGGTTGCAGGTATCTTTGTCTGTTATTGACATGTTGTCTCTGTCTTGGTATTATCGGGGCGGTCATAGCAACAGTACTTACTTTCACTTTACGTAAGTATTTTTTTGTGATTTAATTTTCAAAGAAGATGCAAAGATTCTGAAAATTGATGTTGTGTTCGGTCAATTCGATAGACATTGTTAAGAGATACAAAATTTGTTAGAAGGGTGATGATTTCAATGTAAAAACGTTTTGCATGAAAATTTATCTAAGCCGCATTTCGTTTGAGTCGAAGTTGCAGCAATCCAAAGTGTAGAGACGGAGGAGCTCCGATGAAAAATTGCTTGCATTTTGACGCAGTTCGATATTAGCTCTCGTTGACATGCGATTCTTGAAAATATCGCGTCTAGTTGCGATCGAATCAATATTTTAGGATTCAAAAATGTATTTCGATCCGTCTCAAGTTTGATCTGAGTCACCATCGATATTTCTTAAAGATGGTCTTTACCTAACTATGCTCGCAGATCAACAGAAATTTTCAATTTTGATGATTCTAAAATAATAGAAATAAGATTAGAACAAAGGAACGAGCAATTAGAAAGCAAATAAACATAATATTGATCCACATGTGATCACATTAGGTACAGAACGAAACATAAAATACACATAGATCTTCTATTATACAGCTGTTTTGAGAAGTAACAGAAAAGTATTACTTTTTAATCGAACAGCATTATATTATTATCATTCATTGGCATAAAAAGTTTTCTTTTGATTTCATCGACAATACAGGAAAATCAACAGCATCAGAATCCACAGCAATGGTACAAACTTCAGGTAAGATTCTATGAAATCAAATCAGTCTGTTCTAAATCTAGAAAAGGCATTTTTTAAAACCATATTAAATGATTTTTCCCGTGTTGTTACATAAGCCATCATTCTAAAAACGTTCTCTTGACTAACGTACAATATAGTTCGATAAAAGCACGTTTAAATAGTGAAACGTGACAAATTATCATAGTAAAAATAACAACATATGATGTTTTAATGCAAGAAAAATTTCTCAATGATGAACAAAGAGATTCGATGTGTTTTTCGATCGCGTGTAAATATGTAGCTACATTGAAATGACGATTCTCGTTTTTCTTGTTAAGGTGCAACAGGCACGACTGGAACAACTACATCGTCGGAAGCAGTGACAATATCAGGTGCAATCACAACATCGGAATCAAGTATGACAGTTTGACCAATGTCGAAATCTATTATAGCAATTAACGACGACATATCATTTCCTTCTGCCAGTTTCTTCGTCTGTAATCTGTGAAATATAGTTCAGTCCTTTCGTGAGAGGTCTATTTAGTAAATTCATCAGCGTGAGTGCTTTTACACTATTCTTTGTGGTACTATTTGATCCAAGTATTTTGGCAAGGTAACTAGAGAATTCTGCTTATTATCTTAATTACTACGAAATGGCTAAAAGGCGATCAAAATGTCAGAGAGGTAACAAAAATTTAATGAGAGCGGCCAAATGTTGCTGAAATGCTGCGAGCTACAAAAATGCATTTCTTTCTTAATGGTTATAGAACATTTATTGAACTAACATATTAAACTATGGTTTATATGTCAACTCTTTGCATCTGCCGAACTCAGATGTGCCGATCGTTCTGGTCACTGAAAGTAGGGCGTCTCTATCAACATTAGTTTAGAGTTAGATAAGGTACGCGTTTGACTTCTAATCAATTCATATAAGATTTGTATTTACTGCTGCTTTGAGGTGAAGCAAAATTTTATGATTACAAAGATATCATTTACAGATCGATCGCAGTAAACAGTAAGAATAGTATAGAATGCAGATTTCATGAGCATTAAATATAATATTAGGACTTCTAAGTCTGTATCCTACGAATATATCGACCACCATATAATCCTATATGCGTGAAGGATTCTCTCTTATTACATTATCTGCTGTTCTATCACGTGGGATCGACTTCGTTTTGTTTTCTATATTATTCTCTCTTTGAATTAGTCAAGCTGATAATCTTTAAAACACGTATATTCTAATCTAGATGGAATTCATTGAAAACCATCGGGTACTGTCAACTTTGTACTTATTATCATGGGTTAGCCGAGAACCCTCGATCAAAGCATTATAATCGAATCCTTTCCACGCTGAATCTGTAAAAATGATGAGTTATAAAAACTTTCGGAAACTCACTACATAAATATTGTTGGACCAATTTTGCCATGTGCTACTTAATAAGTGTAAAAATTTTTGCATACTATCTGGCAACCGCAAGTTTGCCGAGAAAAGAAGGTTTTATTGGTGCTCTGACTAAGATTGCTCGAGAATTCAAGAACACTAAATATTTTATGAATACTAATGTTTCCATTGAGCACTTTTTTACGAAGCAGTAAACATCCTGATATCAGCTGCATAAAAAATAATTTCCGGAATTAAATGAAATGTTCCCTTTCGTGTAGTTTTGCGTGCTTAGATGATGAAATGCACCATGTCAATAGTGACACTTTCATTTTGCGGAATAATTTTCAAATACACCGAGCTATCTCTATGTATTTATTCTTTTGTTGTCTAATGCCACAAATCTTCTCATTTAATCGTTGACTTTACTTAACATAATTTCAAATGCGATCTACATAGCGATGTGCTTTGAAATTAAGAAATCGAAGTATAGGATATGTTTGAAATTCTTCAGAGGTGCGCTCACTTCACATTCTTCATATCAATAATCAATGGTAACTAAACAAATTGGAACATTGGCATAAGAAAAGATCTCGTTCATGTGTTAAGTTACGAATTTTTTACAAACATCGGCTCATTTCATTGAAGATTTCTGCACATTATCATAATACTTTAAGAGAAAGGGATAGACAATTGAATCGGGGTGTCAATTCCCTTCGCATGTAGACGGAGTATGTGAGAGTACAGGAGGGAGAGTTTGCAAAGGAGTTTCAAGATAGAAAAATACCAAATACGGAAATTTGCCTGGTTAAGTGCCTAGAACAAGGGGTCTTGTCTTACAGAAATTTACAAAAAATATGGAGGAGGACGTCATGTTTCAAGCAACCATCCCTCTATTTACATCACAGCAGTTGAAGAACAATAATACATGTGCACTAGTGTTAATGTACTCCACGGTGAATAATCGAAAAAAAACTTACGACATTATTGATTTGATAAGTAGATGGGTGATATTAATTTTAGCTACCACGTCCATAACAACGATAACTGCAGAGTCATCAAGTATGTATCATTCCTATTTACTCAAAGGTTACATCGACTTTTTATTACACATTTAGGTACGAGTACTACAACCACTACAACCACTACAACCACTACAACAAGTGAGCATAGTTTCTTGTCTGCTTCACTATTATTTTCTTTTCGTTAATGTAACCCTTCAACCACCAACTACAATATAATTCTAATTTATCTTAGCTAATTATCTTTTAATAAGCCTGTGAAGGTGAAGATCAATTTGGTAAATTGTAGAAATGGAAAGGAAAAAGATCGAGCTTTGATACTTTTTAAAAGCTCGACTCGAGCGCAATTATGGATTTTTCATCTTATGATATCATCTATGGATTTACTGTCGAATAAATGACGGCTAGTCTGAGATACCTAAAACATCTTTTATTACACCTTCATGCTAATTCTTCAGAGTAAACAGTTTTGAGGAAAAGATTTGGATTTGCTCTACTGTCTTCTGTATGCGACATCACATACTTTAAGTATAGGATCCTTAACTAAAATTTTTATGTCGTTTTTTCTAGTGATATCTTGATAGAATTTTGATTTAATTCTTTCAAGCTTTTATCGGAACATGAGAAGCACGCAAGCTTTACTTCTAAACTTTCTTTGTCCAAAGTAGAAATCGTTCGCTTCCCTCACAACAGACAATGATTAGACGCCATTTTTCGGAAGCTCTTTCATAAATCAAATGTTATCTGTATGCTGCTGAATTATGTTTGCATGTCGCTTGACTTCTATTGATCAGTTTAGCGCCTAGTGCTCCGATAATTCAACTGGATATTCTCTTTTTCTCACTTGTTTACTCTAAGAAAAATATTATTTTATCAAAACTCGTAAATACGACTCTTGTATGAAAAAATACAGCCTGAGATGCAAAAAAATGTAAATTGAATACACGGTTCTAAATACAAGATTATGCATTAAATTTCTCATGACAAGGCAATTAATCTGTCTGTTTTTAGTGATCCCTTGTAACTTTACGACAGATGGAATGCTTGCTTCGTTCGGTAGTTCACCACCGAGTGTTTGGACACAATATTCTTATTCATACACAGCTGTTTCGGCAACAACCGGACTGCGATTCAGTTCTGCAACTGGTTCCCCTGCTAAACTATGGTTTCTGGATAATGTTTCAGTGACAGCTGTCACTACTCCAACAATTAATGTGCTTAGCAATGGAGACTTTGAAAGTGGTGCTTCTGTCGGTTGGCAATTATATTCGTGTTCTTCAAGCTGCTCTGCTTCTATCACTGTTTCATCAAGCTGTTTCAATGGCAGTAGTTCATGCTATGGAAATAGTTGCACGCCAACCACGAACTTACAGTTTTTAGAACAATCATTCTCTACAAGTATTGGTGTAACGTACAATATATCTTTCTGGCTTGTCAGAGGTAGTAGTGGACTGGGATCAGGCATCAACTTTTATGCTAATGTATTCTAAAGTATGTTTTCTCGCCGAATCTAAAAATTATATTGAGCCACTTTCGAAACGATTGGAAGAATTAATTGACAGTCATTCGACGATCGAAAATAAACTCGTAATTAGAAGTTTATCACTCCAAAGCACTCATGACGATCTTTCTCAAAGAAAATCTTCGGTGTCATACGAGTACCTATATGAATGCAAAGTAAATGCTGATATAAATACGGCAGTAAATGTCATACTCTTTTCTATTCATATGGGTAGCCACATTCCACAGCTCATAGTGCAACGGAACGCGCCGAATATTGTAGCCGTTGTGAGGAATCGATCAAGCATGAATTCATTGATTCATATGGTACATTTTCATCTTACAGTATTAGAAGAAAGTGCTTGATGGATGTGCCAAAAATAATCCCTACTTCAATGAGCATATCGTTTTTTTTTATTCATTATTTGTAACTACCCTATCGATATTCGCCAGTAGTTCATTGAATAACTGCAAATTATCATTTGCATTTCTTTTCTAAGTTCTTGTTTTCGAAAAAGAAAATTGAAAAATTGGTTAAAGATAGTGAAGAGTAAATGGTAAATAAAGCATTGGTACTATGTTTAAAACATATTTCGTGTTTTCAACTGCTGAAACTTGTAACTATAGATAATAATTGAATTCAACAGCATTTACATATGTTAACAAACATCATCTATGAATCATAACTATATAATCCTGTATGATTATCAAATTTCTGTAGTTGTTTTCATCTGCTCTAATTTAATTAGAACAATTCATCTCTCATTCTACTCTACACACATAGGTATTACTGTAACTACTCTACCAACTTGAGTAACGAATGAGAGTAAATACTTTTAGAATATTGCGCGCCTAATGCTCCCATTTTTTTTTGTAAAAACGTTGTTTGATGTTGAAAGCTCATAATATCTTTTTAATAGTATACTCAGAGAATCTTAAAGAGTTTTGAAATGTTAATCGAATGTTCGTGATTCGCAAGATCAATGGTATTGTAATGCACATACTATCGATGTAGCAGGCGGCTCTATGAAGGCGACCCAATTTATGTTTAATATAATCAATTAAGATTTTTGGAACGTCACAGCTTTCAATCTTTAAAAGAGCTGAACTGATATAAATGTAAAAATTACAACAGTAAAAACGTTTAGAGACTTTGTTGAAGCCAGCGAGCGTAGAATGCTGCGAGGACATTGTCACATTAGAATTATACTTCAGCTGGTAATAGAAAAAAATTATAAACCTCATTGAAAATAGTAACTGGTAGTTTGGGTTAATGTTCACCAAGACAATGGAGTAGAGTGTGGTTGATGTGGAAACTATCAATTGTTGAAAAGTTGTTGTTTGTCTTTGTATAAAAATCAGTTAGTATGAATCAAGTGACCAAGTTCATGCAGAAGTGTAATATGTGGATCCTGGCCATGAGTCGAGTACGGTCATGATCATAAGTTTTCTCATTCTGAATACTACATTTTAAGATGGCAAGCGAGCTTTTCCGAGAAAAGCATACTCTCTAACGTTTTAGAATTCAAACGACATGTATCTAGCTGATATGACATATGTGTGTTCCACAGTTCATGATAAAGAGGTTGCCTCAAAATGCATTTTCATCTTGTTTAACAAAAGAATAATGAGAAGTTTTTTCTTTCAGCGTATTCTTTGCGCGTGTCTTTTACTATTGATCAATGGCACGAAGTTTATCTAAGATTAACTTGAGGCAAGAAAATTAGCCTATACTCCTTCACAGTATGATATCAAGTTACTTGTATATGCAAAAGAATCATTCTGGAAGTTTTGTCTAATCGAAACCGATAGAAATCCTATCAAATTTTATGTTCATTTCTAAATAATGGACAAAATTGTCTCGGAATCCAGTAGAATACACTGCACAGATGTAATCCACCTCTACTAATGAGATGAGGTACTAATTAGTACTCATTTAATTATATCGATTTAGCGATCAGATTCGTTTACGTAGATAGATTTTCACTTACGAGAAAGAGCAAAAAATATATTCTCATGAAAATGTAATTCGTTAATCTAGAATTTAGATGCAATTAAAAACTATCTTCAATACATCAACAATCCTATAAACTCCTTTCTCTCATTTAATACTTGTTCAAATGTATCAATTTCTCGTGCTCGATGGTTCGAGAGAGATTCCAAGCAGAAATAGATTTACTTTCTGTTCATTTTCCTGTCTTGTAGTCAATGATCAGGATTTCAACTGAAAATGAAACTAACGTAGTAGTCGTCTAAATGAAGAATACCAAGGAAAGAAGAGCTTTGATAACGAAGAAACAATATTGCATGTGATCATGAAGCCTGATTAGTGGCAGGAGAAACCATCAGTATGGAAAGATTGTGTGTTAGTCTTCACCTGTAACACAGATATAAGTTCTAACATAAGCTATTCATGTGCAAAGTACACGCTATGCATTTTTGCTATTTTATTTTTTGAAGTAGTAAAATAAAATACTTAAGCGACGATACATGGAAATATATTATCATTTCACAATATGAATTTGAGAGCGAAATTTCACCGCTTCTCCATGATGTATTTTAGTGATGACGAAACAATTTTTTCCTCTCTTAGTTACATACAATTAAATATTAATCCATGCAGCGAAAAGACTGTAAGTTAGCTAGAAAGTCTTATTCAATATCTGAATATTGAAGAAAATCTTTGTCGAGCCAACCTACAAAAGAAGGCTAACGTTTTAAGGACAACTGCTCATTTAGTATATCTCAGATTTCAAGAAAGAACTTAGTACTAAAGACTCTTTTACACGGTTTTCGACTCAATATAATTGGAATGAAATAAGTTTTTATTCGTGCAAAACTATTGATTTATTTTTCTTTGATAGTGCTGTTTTTGTTGCTACTATGCTTTCATGTAATTAATTATTTCTAGAAAGGAAAACTTTCATCATTCTGAGAGAGGAACAAAAGTGGTCACTGTGACAGTTCATTAAAAACGATCATTTGGTGATTAAAAATGTAAAAAGATTCATTTTATGCAATGAAACTTGATTATAGTCGAAGACTGATGATATTTTCTTAGAGTTCAGCTTTCAATTTCATTATCTCAGAATAATTGAAGTGTCACCACAGAGTCACTATACTTCAGAAGCGAAGAAGTCTTCATATCCCATGCCCCCCTTAAACAATTTTCCTGTGCTAAACCGACAACTGTTTACGGAAAGGAGTATAACTGAATCTGAAAACGAGTATCAAAATTTTTAGAAATTCTTTTCCCCTAAACCAATCTTACACGATCGACTGCAATCGTGAAGACATTACTATTTTATTTTGCATGACTGCTTGTGATTGCTGCATAATGATGCACGTATAAACCAGACAACGGTTTATAATTAAAACTTACTAAATAACAGCCTATTTACTTTAAATGACAACTTCAATGGGAACTCGTTGTTGTCAACCATCTTTAAAAATGCTTATTCATTATTAAAATAACTCGATAAACATCTAAAGCTCTTGGATCTAATCTTCACTGGCTTTTAGAGTCTAACTTTGATTTACCAATTTATAATTGATATCGACTTTCAAATGTCAATTTCACTTTTATTGTTGATTTTCAATAGGTTAGAATCTTAATTTGTATCCATCAACAGAAATAACGTATCCGCTACAGTGAATTGGTGTCAAAATTGTGTTCATAAAACTATTTTTTCCCTCAAAAACTGCATTCCACGAACAAAAAGGGCGTTCGGCAGCTGTGTGTCTATGGTCATCTATTTGTTCAAAAACTCATTATAGTCACTAGTTTTGTAGTTTTTACCGTTAAACTCTTTCTATCCCAACGACAAGTTTCTTCCCAACGCATCGATAAATTCTACGAACATCACCCATCATGACACAATTAAAGATCTTATGAAGTCTTTACGTAATGCTTAGAATGGTATCATTTTTTGTTTCCAAGTGAAAGAATAGCCGTGATACTTTCATATCAATAAGCTGTCGAAGCAGTTCTCAGTTTTAGATGGTAATATTGAACTATCACATGTCTAATCATATGATAATCGTTAAGATGAAATTAGAAGTGAGAGTCAGCACATTGTTGAAAAATCGGACAGTGGTACCATCTATTCCAACGCAATGATGTAGAAGAAGACGCAAACGATGAATGTGACATCGAACATTTAGGCGATGGGAGAATCAATCGATGTGTAAGCACTTCTTTTAATCGGTGATGACATAAATATATTCTACGTATTCATTCATGGAGACTTGCATATGAATGTTTTTAAAATAGGAAATCGTCTTAATAAATAAATACTCTCGTTATACGTATTAGTGTTCTGTAATGAGTCATCAAAACTTGTTTTGTTTCTGTCTTTATTCTTGCTTTCTACGATTGATCATAAAAATATGATGTTTCATCCATCTAACCTTGGTTCTATACGCATCATATTTATATGAGACTTAGATCTATTGATTTAATTAGAATAACTATTCTTCGAAGAATAGAAATCAATTGTAACTAATATTTGACTAGTTACACTGAATTTATGATATTGACTCTCGTATAATTAAAGATTCATCCTGCTTTTATTCAGTATTTAATCATAAATCAGATCAAACAAGTCACAGATCAGCATTCCAATTTGGATCTCATGAAAAGTCACTTGTATTTGGTTGAATTCGTTTATTGAAGTGCCGGCACCTTAATCTCCCGATTACTACCGAGCGAATTCTATCGATTCTGCACTGATTCAACAAGGTCCATTAGACCCACTTTATTCTCAGAAAATAACTAGACCTACTTATTTTCACTGAGATATCAGCGTACAAATATGCCCTTGAGTTCAATTGAGAATAATATAGTCAAGATTTTACTCACGATTTTTACAGACTTTAGTTTTATGATTATTAGAGATTTTTGCTTTCATCAGTATCATGTTCCGCGAAAACACTCTTACTTTACCAGTATCATCGATCAAATTCATAGGAATATGAAACAATAGCCATCAACTAGAACCAAATTGGCAGCCGCTAACAGAGCATATCGTATGGAATCATGAATAATTACTAGAAAACGATGTGCTCAAGAAATATACGTTCAAACATCGCATTTCGAACACTTTTGACAGTTTAAGAAACTGAGCAATCTGAGACATTTAAAGCATTCAATTGAATTCCATTTATCGTTCTTTGCTGTTCTCGTATAGCGCATTTGAGAATCTTGTGTAAAAATAATTTCTATCAGCGAAATAGACAGAGCAATCAATAAAATCAATTGTATCACTATACTTTTGAATCATATTTTATTTGTTCATAATTAGACAAAACAAAAAAAGAACAAACGAATTGAGCTTATCAATCTAATTATAGAGTGACAAGATATTACTCGTCTTGTTTAATCGATCGACGTGTACGGATAAGAGCAGGAAATGCAATTGTATAACCTGACTGAGATCCAGAAATGTATTTGTTCCATTTCTTTTTCGTTTGTCGTTGTCTATCGAACATCACATCTCCATCGACATCGTTAGCATTGTATAGATGTTTATGAAGGAGAACATTGGGATCAAAATGAAATCGTTCAAGGAAATCTGCTAACGATCGTTTCTGGTCTTGCTGCTCCATGTTTGTTGATACATCAAGTTCAGCATTAACTGTACTGATATAAAGTATTGTTGCTAACATCAGATAAATACCGCAGTGTGACGACATTTTTCTAGTATGAGAATTTCTAACCGCTGGTACGTGTATTTCGAGAAAGTAACTAAATGGCAATAGAAGATTCAGAAGCTTGGAAAGAAAAGAGAGAAAGAAAGAAGATAGTTCAATTTTTAAGTTTCCGTTAAACGTCAACTATTAGAACGATGAAATAAAAGAGGTGAAGACATTTGAAGTACAAGTTGGTGACATTTCATAGAAATAATGAATTTCAAATGATACTTACTGATGTGGGCGAGTAATAAAAGAATCATTGACAGTTTAGTTTCGAGTGGCATCCCTTATTTTTTGATTATTGGAAGAGAAACAAGGCTGGATTAAATATTTCTACATAGCATTAAAGTACATGTCGCACCGCCGAATACAAAATAATTACATGAAAATGTTACATAATCAAGAATAAATATGTTTCAGTCATAAAGAAAACATTATACACATCGTCGAATCATTTTCGTGTATGATTCATAAATTTTAAAAAGAAATACTATACTAGATGAATGTGAATGAAAATGAAACGTTGATTTACAGACATAAAATCCCCTGAAGTTATTGAATAATCGATGGAGAAATTCTCTGACTGTTATGATAGCTGGAGAATACACTATCTGTTTGATAATATGAGCGTGAATTTGTTTATTTGAATATTTATTTCAAAGGTTTTATCCATCCTTCATGAGAAGAAAACATTGAAAAATAGAAGAAATAAAAACAAAAGATGATGCTAAGTAGTTCAATGCTAGATGTTTCTCGTTGTGTTTTCAGATGTCCGGACTAATTATTCGTTGCAATGATATAATCCAATTATAGTTTCTATTTTCTAACAATCTACTGATCCACTCAATCAAGTTTGAAACGTGTAATAATATCATTATAAAAAAATCATTGAAAGTATCAATGATGACTAAATTTCGACTTTAGATGTCGACTTGTGTTGATATTAAAAATCCTAGCAAGAAGAGAATCGGATGCGTTACCAGAGCTCCGCGGGATGCGGGACAATCCCGCCTAGTCCCGTCCCGGGACGGGATCAGGCGGGACGGGACAAGAGATGGCGAATTTTGCGGGACGGGACGGGACTGAAATTTGAATCGCTTGCGGGACGGGACAAGATGAATTTACTAAAGCGTCCCGCCAAGTTTATAAGGCACAGAGTTTTCACGCATTATCTTACATGTATCGCAGTTGTGCGACATCTAATTTTTAAATAGATCGATAGTAAAAGAAATCATTCACATAAAAACACGTTTTAATGTTTTTTATGTACCCTTCCTTAAATTATTTAAATTTAAATTTAAATCAATTTGAATAAAACACAATTGTGACATTTCGACAATCGAAGTTGTCTTCTTCAGATGATGTTGTACGTGAATGTATAGGTATTCGTTTTCTTTTCTTTTATATAGTATGACAGTAGGATGGAGGAAGAAGGCAAATACTCCATATATCCTACCAGTTTCACCTTCTTGCCGTCCCACCATCATAATATAAAAGAAAATAAAAAGAATACCTATACATTCATGTGCAATATCGTCTGAAGAAGACAATTTCGATTGTCGAAACGTCATAATTGTGCTTTATTCTATTTATTTAAATAAAAATAATTCAAGGAAGAGTCTATAAAAAACATTATAATATCAATGACTATATCCCTCCTAATGAACCGAGAAGAATTCACATTAAAAAAGAAAATGTAAACTAGCTACGTTTTTTCAACCGTATATCCAGAAAAAAAGAGTTGCCTACATCCCAGCTCTATCATTCCGGCTACTGGACACTGCAGGAACCGGCAGAAAAGATGCGGCAAAACAGTTGTATTCCGCAGGAAAATATGGGAAACACCGGAACACTGAAACAGTATTCCGACCAGAAAATGATCTGATTTCCCCCCGATAATTTCCGGTCAGTCCCTGCCGGAACGAACAGAAATTGCCTGGAATATACCAAAAAAAGTATGACAATTTTCTAACCAGAATACTGCTTCCATTTTCAGGTAATTTCCAATGTTTTCCTACGAGAACCGGCCTGTACTTCTCGATCTAGGATATGACAGAAGTAGGCGGGACGGGACTGACGCGGGACGGGACAAGGCGGCCAAGAGGCGGGACGGGACGGGACTCGTAAAGAAAAATTGAGCGGGACGGGACGGGACTAGAGAAATGCGGGACACGGGACGGGACGGGACACCTTGTAGGTTGTCCCGCGGAGCTCTGTGCGTTACCTATTCCCTGATCAATGTTAATAGGACGTAAAATACCTTTGGCCACGAGGTATTGCCAACACGATTTGTGACATTGTATACAAAACGTTTTCCGATAATGAGCGATGACATCTTTCAAACGAAAACTGTTCAACTTGTGCATTAAACATGTTGAACTCATCTATCTTGAAAAGCTTTTCTTGTTAATAGAAAAATGATATTTCGAGCTGTTGAAAAAATTGTGCTGATCGAAATCCGATTCCTGATGCTCTATTTTACTATCAAGAGAAAAATCAATACTTACAAGTCTTTTCTGATTTCATCGATAATACCTATAATTTTGTTGGAATTTCACAACACTTTTGTAATAATTCCAATTTTTAAAGAGCACTGTTAGTTTCCAACGAATGCTGAGTCTAAATAACTCGAGAGTTGGAAAAGCAATGACTCAGAGCTTGTCGAATTACACAGGTTCTATTCAATATCTATAGATCCCTGAACTCAATCGATTCAATTTTCGTTCTCAAATTATTTAGCGAAAGCTAAATTAACTTCATCATTGACAGGTGTGAATCTATGTTTTGTTTTGCATTTTTCATAATTCCTTTTTTGAATATGGTTTTGCATAGAAGACATTTGTTCAGAATTCTATATAACATATGCAACCTATCATAAAAATGTGCTAAATGTACTGTAGAGTGGCCATCTGTGACAATAGTAGAAATTGTCGGTTTTTTAGATCGATGATAGAGCTGGAGTATTATTTATTATCGCGATGTTTACAGCGCGCATTGTTTTTCGAATTAAGTAAAAAAGACGGAAGTACTTAGAATATATCATTTTGTTTTATAAGCCAGAAATGACGACCAGAGCACCATACAAATATTTACAAAAAGCGTACTAAAAATTGCCACAAATTTTATTTATTAAGAAACATCCATCTTTGATTTTTTCTAACTCACCGATGCTGTAAAGGAACAAAATAGAAATTGGTCAATTGAATAGCTGGCCACACTGTATAGTTAGCTTTCATAATACCAGGAAAATCCTATACCAATAGCAATGGAATGTTTTAAGTTTTTCTGTAACCTTTATGACTTACATTAACAAGACGTTCTTTTGTTTGATTAATTGATGCTCCGCCAGTCAACGAGAGAAAACTTATAATAGTAGCATTGATAAAAGGCGCACAGAAAAGCTAAATCAATAAACTTCCATTGCGATTGTTGATGGGAAAATTTTTAAGTTTTAACCTGATCTACGACCATCATTTTCAAAGGTTGTAGTGTAGCACCGGCAAAATAACGTTCTAATCCATAAAACCAATATCGAAAAAATGGACCCTTAAAGACAACACATGTAACCTATTGCTAGAGAAAATAAGAATACATACTACAAAGAAAAGACCAACGGAAGCAAATCGACCAAGTCGAGGCCAATCGAAATCTTTTAATTCTCGTTTTTCGATGAGTGTCTGTGAGATAACATTTCCAAGCGCCATGGTAGTGCCTGCAACATGACAAAAGACAGCTGTATGCAAGCAGACAAGGAACAAATTTTAATATAAGTAAGCGAAAAAGATGACTTTGGCGATTGATCAGTTTTTTTTCTTTTGAAGTCACCATGAAGTACATAGTTTCAAAAGATCCGACACCCATTTGATGGATTTGAAAAAGAACATAATTATCACGGTGACTTATCCTACACATCAGTGATGGGATCAGTTTTGGGTTCGGTTCAATGGTTCAGGTTCTGTCCTGATTATTACTGTTGTGGAAGATTCGATGGGAATCAAAAGAAATGCGATAGCAAAAGAATCTCAGAGTTCAAAGAGATAGATCTCAGATAAGGGAGTAACTGATCCAAGATTCGGAAATCTAGAAAACCATAAAAGTTAGCGATCTTCAGAAAGGTGAAATCTGAGTCTGAAATTTCATTGAAATTAAGGCTACTTTCACGATTCATCATGTATCTCAAGAATTTCTAAAACAACTACCAATAAGTAATAGACATGAAGGAGAGCTAAACTTTTGAGATCGATGACTTAGATCATGTAGACATGGATGTTTTTTATAATCCTATGATTCAGTTTGGGATTTGCTATGGTTTCGATCAAATAGTTTATTTATTAACTTTTAACAAAAAGTCTACAATCATGCTGAGAAATTCTACATTATGTCATCTCTACTTAATTTCATTTAAGCTTAGAACAATCAATCAAAGAGAGGCAAAAATTCGATTCAGATTACTTCTAATTTTTTTTACATGTGTTTCTTTTTCTAGTATGTCTATTTCCAAATATTTTTCTTGAATCATTCAAGTTAATTATCATGAGAATATCTCAGTAGGTAAGTTTGAAATTCTTCACTGAAGAATTGTCACTTTTCGTTCGATCGTAACATTAACTAGCATTTTATGCAAAATTCTTTGTGAAAAATGACGAATTGTATTATGCCATATTCTCGTTTGTTATATCGAGAATTTCCTCTATTGGCGGCAAAGATGTGTAAACTAGAATTTTCTCCGGCTTTTCTTTTCCATAAATGTTATGTTGAAGAAAAGAAGATCGAAAATGCGAGAAAGAGGTGTAATAATCTTATCATCCGGAAAATTTTTAATATCTCAATTATCGTAAGCTGTATAGATCGACTCTGAAAGAATCAAACAAATAGGCATGTGTGTATTAAAATTTCGATTGATGGCAGCTTGGGCAGTATTGCTGCGGATATTTTTCTGATTCCATTTAACGAATAATGTTTTCAAGATGAAGTCTTACTAAAATAAAGACTTTCAAAAAACATTGGTCTAACAAATATTAACCATCACCAGTAGCAATACTGTTTGATTAAATTCACTTACTTCTTTTATACAGAATATTTTAGGTTAAAGAACTGTTGAAATAAAATATAATAATTCTAGCGGAAGAAATGCCACTCCGCATTTCACGTATAATTGGAGCAATGATGATCGTATCGAAATATTTTTTTCTTTCGAAGAAGATAGAGTATTTCCCGATTCACTAATAGGAAACTACAGTTAAAAAATCATCATTAAAGGATTGACACGAAGTGTTTCAATAGAGAGGGAATCGTGTTCCATCGAAGTTCATTTTTTTCTAAATTTTTCTAGCCCATGTACACTTTTCTTGTTCTAGCATGTGAATAGGGAGATGCTCGTTAGTGGCGTTACGCCTTTCATCACACTATGATGCTTCATTAACCATTAATACATCTCTCTTATTCAATTAAAAAACATGCTACTCTGATAATCCATTAAATGCATGGATTCAAACTAGAAGGATCATTTTACTGGATGATATAGTTACACGGCACATGAAACAAGACAGTGAAAACCATTTTTTAATTAAAAATTCAGAGACATAGTGTCATTACTTGTGTTTTCGATAGCACAGCATTAGATTTACCCAGACAGAGACATGTAGACCCAATTCCTGCATAAATATACTTAAAATCGATAGAATGTGGAAACAATATTCCAAGCGGAAGTTTTACGGCTTTTTTCGATGAACTTCAGCTCTATCCAGCAGGAACTGATCGATAATCACCGAGAAAAGTCGGATAAGTTCCTAATCTTAATACTGCTTCCATTTTCTAGTGATTGTCTGTGGTTTCTTGCAGAAGCCAATGAACGGCACGATTCGCCAGGATTTCCAAGAGAAGGAGGCTTCCAGTACTAAACTGGTCAGGTATTTACGTGTACGCTGAAGTTTAGTTTTACATGATATTCAAAAGTTCAAAAATCAATTAAAATGAGCTAATCAGATATCTTGCTTCTTTTCTTTACATCACTATGAATTAGGTTTTCGAACAATTCGGATGCGTAAGCCTACTCCTAGAGATATGTTGCTAGTTACTACATATTTCAATGTGAAAAAATTAAATCAAACGGAACTGCAAACTTGATTTCGGGTTCGTTGCATGTTTAATTTCATCTATTCACACAAAAATGAATATTCTTTCACGCTGACGACATTGTATAACAACAGAACGAAAAAATGTTACTGTGTATGATTGAATGAATACTACTTTTCACATCACTAATAATTTGGTCTCTTTTTCCGATCTAACATTGATAATAGATGTAGAATTGCTTCTCATGTTGTTCAAACCGAACCGATCCCATACTTGATACAGATCTTCAAATCAATGGTCGAATATTGTGAATAAGCCACATTGGTCCATCCATGTTGCGTGTAGCCCGATAGAGCTACGCATATCATTAGTGTTTACAATGATAGGCTTTGTTAACATGCACGGAAAAATTTGTGAAAGATGGATCTTCCTAAAAAATTTCTGACTATAGTCCCCATTCAAAATGGAAGAGATAACGAGCTTTTAGTCATACCTGTAGTCAAACTCATGCCAATCAGTGGATATCGTATTGCAAAATTGTTGTATCTACGTAATAACTGTGCCATGTTTCTTAAAGAAAATAGCAAACCATCTTTTTTTGGCAAAAACAAAGAATTAATATAAAGCAATTTATTGGTGCAACGCACACAATATCCATGGAACATTCAGTAACTATAGGGTATTCCAAAAGTCCGATGGAAAATAAAACGTGAACATTTCTTTAACCATTCGACCGATTCACATAAGGTTTGATAGTTTGATTCCATATTGATTGAAGTTTTATTTTACATAAGTTTCGTCTCTAGTAGATGTACAAAATGATTAATTAAAAGTCCAATAGAAAAATCTCTCATTTTTGCAAATATCTGTAATAGTATCATGTAAAATTTAGTTTGAATTCTTTTTGATCTTCCTTGCATTGCCATTTTCAACTAGACGAGTTATAACACACGTTATTAACGCACAGAACTACTAAATTGATTAAACAGTCTTAAAAAGTCAATATTTATAGTGAGATGTTAAAAAATCGAGTGTTCGAACAATTTATTTCTCTATAATAGCATCAATAGAGAAAATATTTTACTATGATTTAAGTCTCTGATTAGTTCAAAAGTAAGACGTTTATGCTAGATGAACCCCATATTATTTCACATAGACAAATTTTTCGAGTATTTGAGTACCGAAGACTGCCAATGTCCGGAAAAATTTTAGTTCAACAAGTGCAACAGAGCAGGTTATTTATTGCAATATATACCACGATTACCTGGTCTGATGTGAATCAACGTATTTTTATAGAAAAAGGTTAAAAATAAGTTTTACAAGCTGTCTGTAAAATATTTAGTGCAGTTGAAAATGAGAATCTATAATAAGACTGAAAAGAATTCAAACTAAATTTTACATGATACTATTACAGATATTTGCAAAAATGAGAGATTTTTCTAGTGGACTTCTCATCAATCATTTTGTACATCTACTAGAGACGAAACTTATGTAAAATAAAACTACAATCAATATGGAATCAAACTATCAAACCTTATGTGAATCGGTCGAATGGTTAAAGAAATGTTCACGTTTCATTTTCCATCGGACTTTTGGAGCACACCGTAGTTGAAAATTATTTGTTTGCAATGCATCGATGAAAATTTACCACTGTTGACCATTTTAAACATACGTTCGGCTGTGTCGGGTTAAAGCGTACAAATAGAGAAAAATGAAGGATACGCTACACACAAGGAATCATTATTGTACTCAGAAAGAAATTACTCATCTGCCGGCATTGCTATTGGTGGAAAGTTAAGCGATTCAGCCAAATAGGCTAGAGTTTCAAGTTTTAGAAATAAAAATAAATGAAATATTTGTTCTAAATACCACTCGTCAAAATTTTGGAACAGTTTTGCTTTATAATGAAAATGCGGAGGTAGCCATCGGTCGAAAGAAAATTCTTCGAATAACTTTTCGTCGACATTTATTTTTATTGAAAGATATTTTGTCGAAAATGACTCAAATAGTAGCATCATAGTGCCTTACTAATACCATATGCCATGTTATTGGTTATAAAGAATAAAAGCATAGCTATACACAAAAAATTAGTCCAACTTAGTATAGTTGGATATTGCTAATACACATACGATGTAACTAAACTTGCTGAACAATTATACGGATAAACTGATGGTGTAAACATGGATTTAAGCCTGCCTATGACCGAATAAATGACGCTTAAATCCCAGCAATATCCATATCTACACCCTCACTATTGATATTACTAGAATATTATGTTCTTCAGCAGTGTAAAATTAGAACACCAGGCTAATAAGCAAAAGTCAAAAGAATGAAAAACCGAAAACAAACAAAAGCATACATGAACTCTCTCAAAATAACCCATAGCGGAGGAATCAAAATGAGACAGAATCTGAGAAAATCGATGAAGGATAGTTTATTTAGCGAACAAAAATATTGTTAACATAGTATTCAGAGAGATTGCGGGTGTGCGTAGTGGTGTGGATTGGGTGGAACTCTTTATGGTTCTTAACATCCACATCAGTGTTACCAGTTACTTCTAAAAATTAACTGAATTAATTAGTTACTTAGTTAATAATAAAGTAAAGCTGAAGTGCCACCCATGTAAAAACCAAACGCACACCGGACGCGTTTAAACGCGCTTTAACCGCGTTTAGACGTGGCTACAGTAACGAATGTAATTAAACGCGTTCAGGCGCGTTTCACAGCCGCATCTGAACGCGTTCAAATCAATGATCGCATCTATACGCATCTAGATTCGAAACGCGTTACGTAATTGTAAAAATGAAAACGCAGCTGAACGCGTTCTAAGTAATAATCGCGTACAAGCGCGTTTTACAGACTCATCTAGGTGCGTTCAG
>OENT01001173.1:26857-54093 GCA_900239685.1 Rotaria macrura | reverse complement strand
GGAAAATATCACGTTTCCTGCGGGTTCCGGCCGGATCCGGTCTCCGGAACGAACGACCTGGGTTGTACATTAAAAAAATTGATAACAGTGGTGATTGCCCATGTAAACCAAAACATGCGAAACTTGATTTTGATTGCAATCAACTTCAGTTGTGGCGTCTGTATTGTCACAATGCGAACGAATAGACTGTTTCTGAACATCAGAATAATAAATGCATATTCCTACCACAGCTTTTCCGTGTTGCAGACAGTTGGAAAAAAATAATAAAAATTGTGTTGTTTCATGCAAATTGATAATGAACGACATGGAAGATCAGCATTAACGAGCTGAAACTTGAGATTGGGCTTTTGACCACTAATAACGATGTATTTTTCATCAGTTAATTGTTTTATTTGTTGGCATAGATTACTATAGAGAGCTGATAGTGTGGATACATTCTCTGATATATAGAGTACAAAAAGAAGTTATTTCGAGCATACTCTTGATAAGAAGGAATTTCCACTATTGTTTCTGTCACGGCGTAAAATGTTTTGCCCTTCGTTGCAGTTGCCTGGATTTCATCAGAATGAATCATCGATGTTAAACGATTAAATTTACTATCATTATGAATCTGTCAATAGAGTACACCATTAATAGTGTCATTAGGTAAGGACAAATGGGCGCGTCGTTCATATTCATTTATTAAAGATAAATTTCGTTTGAAGATATTTTTTATTCGTTGGAAGATAATAGCTTCGGCTAGTTCAGTTAAGCAATCGTTTTGCCTTTTTTTTCTATGAAAATTACATGTCGAAGAACATTTATCATCGGCAGGATTTACCTAAATGCAAAAAACAGAGATAAAGTACTACCGCTCATACGAATGACCTATTAGCCGGCTCCTCAATCACATAAGATTCTTAGCAAGCTTCATGTGTTAACTTCATATGAAAAATAGATTCAAATTAATTCCTTTAATTATGAATTTGCGCAAATGGATTCCGCTTGATGTATGGAAGAGTTTAGCACTTTCAGAATTCATTATCTATTGGTTAGGTTGTAGGCTATAGCAAGCCTTTCCTTTCTCACATTGATGTGCTGTTCCAAAAGGTAAAGAAAACTTTTCTAGCTTCAAAAAGACAAATCCTTATATCGAATGCTGTGGCAATATAAGAATAAAATAACTCTGTAATTATCTGGTAATTGCAATCAATATGTAATGTAGTATCAGTAAATTTCTCCCGTCTTTTATACCAACGCAGAATACCGCATTTAGTTAATCTATGGTCGAAGGGTAACAGAGATAAAAGCCAGCAATACTATCAAATGTAAAATATTTGCCTAACATAAATTATATTTAATAATATACTTTTTAATCGCTGTATATGCTTGATAAAAACCGCGGTTGTTCCATTTGGATATAGGAGGAGACGAAGAATACCCATGCATTTCGGCTACCTTTATCAGTATCGGGCACTGTTCAAGGACAGTTTCGTTAGCCCAATATTTTTCCTACAACTATTACTAGTTGTAGCTCTGGACAGAAGGCTGGCCTGACTCAGAGTTCCTCTCGCTTAATTACTTAAACTTGCCCTGCATACTTACTAACCACATGTTAACCACAAGAGCATTAGTGTATGTCAACAACGTAGTCAGTATACTAGCGGATGGGTGGTCCGAGACAAGTAGCCACTAGTGACTTGTCCAAGGTCACCCTATGGATGATGACGCTGAGGTTCGAACACACTATCTTCTGAATATATGTCAAAACATCTGAACCATTCAGTCATAGCGGCCGGATATAGAAGAATGCCACCACTACCATCATTATCACCATTTTCTGTTAAACAATTTGATTCTGAATCGGAATCTGTTTCATATTTGCTGTCAGTAATACAACTATCATCGTAAGCAAGACCATACAATTCACATTCATCATCATTTACAGTAATAGTTTCATCAAAATAATTATTTACTTCCTTTTCATAAAGATTCGTGTTATCAACATGATCATCAAATGAATATGATTAATGAAACTCTTGTGAGGGAATCGAATGTGCTCGCTGAACATGATCTGATATATTGCATCGCCGTTGATAATACTGTTTACAATTATCTGCATTTGTAGTCATGACATTAATATCTAAAATGAACATAAACAATCATATTCACGAATAACTATGTGTAAAAGTGTACAAGTGATTTTAAAAAATATTTCGTATTTTGACTTTCGATTGATACTTCGTTCAAAACTCTTTCATTTTTTCAAAAGTTCGGTTCGAAACACGAATTGTTTACTTTTAACACTTCTATTTCTCTTCTCTTACTTATCAGCCACTGTCATAACAATCGATCATTTAACTGTCCTTGTCACCTGTCAACGCATATAATTTAGTACATATTGCAAAATGTTGATACACTTAGTGGATTAACAGCACAAAAACAGAACCCTCCTCAATGGCGGAGTTTCGTCTTTTTCATCACTGACTGGCAATGCATGAATTAACTAGAAAATCCCCAGGGAGTTCTTATATTTTCGGGAACTCCCCAGGAAGTTGATGGACGATACTCGACTAGGGTTCGTACTTGGTCACGTCGCTAACAAAGTCTTCACCTCACTAACCCCAAATAGACTCAATTTTTTTAAAATTTAAACATATTCAGGAAAAATCTTCGATAAATATTTTGTAGCTTCAACTGGTGTCTGCAAGACGTACTACTTAGTTTTTGAGAACTCATTTCCTTTCGCAGATTTTTCAAACTGAAATGCTTGTAGTGGAAGTCGATGCCTTTATTTGAGTCACATCGCTAACACTATAGTTTTTTAATCATATCTTTGATAAACAAGGATCGTTAGCATTTGTTTTTTTCAGGGTGTTTAGAACAACTTAGCTTGCGTAAAGGATAGAAAAAATCAGCTATAATTTAGCTGACTGTCCTGAGATATATGAAGTTCAATTTTGCGAAGTCACGTTGATAAAAATTGATTTTGCCCATATATCTAAAAGCCGTATATTCCATCGAGGGTCAAGCAAGTATTAAGACGAGGATTACTTGTCATAAAATACTGTGAGCTGTTAACCAAGTTCTCTTAATTTGCTATATATTACTCTTATTTGAATGGTACATGGTTTACTATAACATCAATTATCAAATATATTCATTTAACTCTTCTGGATCGTGATACGATCTTCAAAATCGCATGGTATCAAATCGAAAATGTTCATTTAGAAGTAGCACTAAATGAGTATGTAATATCTCAGATTTAATTTGGTATCTCAAAATATATGTGGAGAACTAATTTCTTCCATAATGCTATAATGCCACCACAAGTTACATCAAAGACCAAATCAGGAAAAGCATTTTTATTCATCGAGAAATAGTAGTCTACATGGGGATATGAAAAAGAATCTATAGGTTCATGGAGAACTGTCACAAATCAACAAAATGATTGATAACATGTATCAAGTGTTCCAATACTTAAATTCTTGATTACTTTAATAGGAACAAAATCTAATACGAACCATCAAAAATGTTTCTCACGAACTGATTAATGTAATGAAATGAAATAATGTGTATACTTATGTGAAAGACAATCCTTTTGTTATTTTTTGCTTTCAAACTTCAGTTTTGAAAATTTACTTTGTTCGTTTAAAGAACGATGCTGTCCCGTTGGAAAAATACTACTGAAAGTGCTTGATGGATACTACAAGAAAAAATCAACGAGATAGCGTTTTTCGATATTCTTCTTCCTCATTTGTACTAAATCCGATATCTAAGGGTTATATGTGCGTTTTGAAACCTATCATAATAGTGAATTTATATGTGATTAGCTTGACAGTCATGTGATATTTATTATGAAACCATTTTCATAATAGTTTAAGAGTAACACAGAATCCAATTTTGAAAGTTTCTAATGACATCAAAACTGAACGTTAGATAGAAGACCTACTCAATGCATCGATCGAATTTGTCATATAAGAGCTGTTTTTCAACCATTCGTCGATTATAGATCCGGAAATTAATGAAGAGCTCTGTATTTTTTGTCATGTCACATATTTATTTAAAGCATTTTCGTGAAACAATCAACATCTACATGTTTAAACGACTTATAGTATGCATACTCTGTTGTCATAACATGGCTTTGTTTCATTCTTGCTAATGGAAAAATTCATACATTTAACTTTATATTTTCTTTATCTGTATTCTATAAATATAAAGATCACATTGATCTTTATTTTTCAAATGTGAAAATTTTCTTTATATTTATAAAATAAAATAAAGATAAAGTAACACCCCTAGTTTTTTGAACTTTATTTGGCTTGATTGTTATTTTGCAGAGAAAGGAACTTTATAGTTTGATCTGTTTTTTGTTTCAGTCCAATTTTTTATTTAATCCTTACTACAGCATGAATTATAAACAAAACCAAAATGAAAAACAAATAGGGCATCGGTGCGGGTGGCTGTGCGGTGAGTGTGTAAGTGTTGGTGGAGATCGGTGGGTTTGACTGTGGATATGAGCATATGTTCTCTTCTTGTAGATCCATACCCACACACCCATATCCACACCCACACATACAGTCACAGCCATAGCCACAGACACACCCAACTCAATAAGAACCATACCCATATGGTGAACCGAAAACTTGTCCATAGCCTCCAAAACCGCCGAAAGCACCATAACCTGGATTACTAGAGCCATCATATCGTGGAGTAGCAAAACTGTAGTAGTTTGGACTAGCAAAGCTAGCGTAATTTGGGACTGTGAAGCCTCCGCCAAGACTTCCTGCAGCACCGAAATTTCCACCATAACCTCCGAAACCACCTTGATTTCCTAAAATGTATAATTAGTAGACTACTTTAAATAAACTCTTATAGTGTTCTTACCGAATTGTTGATATGCACCAAACATTATTATTACTTGTATCTTATGAAGAATAGAAATGAATATGGAGAGAATATAAGAATGTGTATATGAGAGAGAAAATCGATGCGTATTTATACATCTTCCCCACACTGGCCTCTTCTGTTATCTCTATTACGAATCAAACATTACATAGAAATCAAAAGTCCATTGATGCATATCAAATAAGGTTCAAATATTCTTGTATATATACGAAACAACCTTCCAAAAATGGCTTCTTAAATGATGCACAAAATTGCTCATGTTGAACTGATTAGTTTGCGTAGCAAGATAAATGACTATTTAATAAGATACTGTCCGTATCGAAGGATGTTACTCCGACAAAATTTATCATGCAATAATATTTTTACATGTATAAAACAAAAACTCGACGTTTCGTTATGTAATTCAGATGGTTAATAAACGAATTATTTATACATGAATGAATAATGAGTGCACATTGATCATATTTTGAGGTCAAGGAGAACACTTATGGGAGAGAGAGGTGTGCAACTGAAATGCAATCACAGTGGTTAAATGTTGTAGAATGTAATAAATTTTTAGTAAAAATATTTTGTATGTATCAATATTTTTCATAGGAAAGACTTTGATCCGGCTGGATTCTTCATTCAATTTTATTAATTTACGTCGATGTTTTGTGTCAACATGGGATAAACAAGAAAATTTGTGAAGAGCATGATTTGCATATTTCTGATATTTTTAATTTATTTCGATAAGAATTTCTAAAGAAATTGAATCATCTGGTAATTGATCATTTTAAGTAAACCTCAACATTCTCTCAAATGCATCATCTAATTTCAATCTCATTTCTCTACCTTAGATCGATTTACTTCATTCACTAATCTTTATTAAAATAATTCGCAATTTTCACATTTCTAATAGTTTAGAACATGTTTTTGCATATTGAAAATTTAACTTTGTGTTCATTAATAGTAGAATATGGTAGAAAAATCAAATCAATTTAAAATCAATATAATTTAATGATCGTACATGATTATTCACAATAAAAATTCTTTTTTGCTCACAATATATATTTTTAATTCACTCTGAAAAAAAATTAGCTCTAAAACTAAAGTTTTACCGAATTTTTCATTCAAATAATACTTCAATTAACAACATTTTTTGCAATCTGCATTTGCCAGAACAAAGAAACAATAATTGTAATGCATAAAACTCACCCTACCGAAAACATATTATTAAATATTTACTGTCTGACATCGTTCATAGTGATAGAGATCACATTATCTACTCGCATCTAAATATCATCATGAATGAAGAAATCATTTCTATAAAGTACACTAGTCGACAGTCTTGATTTCGTTCTTTCCAGATTCTTGTTTTTTCTTGATTATCAGACAAGACTCTTTTTCTAGTTCTTGTATACAAGATTCTTGTATTCTTTTTATTTTTGAATGATTCTTGCTATAAAAATTAATTCGATTCAATCATCAATATAATTGCCTAGTTGCATTACTATATTGTTTTGATTTAGAGTTTCAACCATTATGCAGAAAAATTGAAAGAAAATTTCAATAAGATATACAAATAGTTAACATCATATACAAAGAAAGAGAGAAGTTTAACAAAAGTAAGAAAAGAGACACGCACAAAAAAAGACATAAATTTATCGTTTTTATAAATACTTATATGTTGCAGGTCGTCGCCGTCATCATCATCTTCATCGTCATGCCAAACTTGTACTGGTGTAGTTGCGGTCTTAGTTATTCTTTTTAATGCATGTATTTCTAAAGTTTTTTACTTCAAGCATAATTAACGTGGATACGTCTCTTACACAAATAAAAATGAATAAATAACGTTCAAACGTCTATATTGATAAGTATACATGCGCAAAAACATCACGTGACATTTTTCTCAAAGATCTTACAAGAATCTTTGAAAGGAATAGAAAAAGACACTTGTCTGAGTTCCAACATACTAAAAATATCTTGTAACTCGTTTCAGATTGTTCTTTTCCTGATCAATCAGACGAGATTCTTTTTATTGCGAACTACAGGCAAGAATACTTTTAATTATACCTCTTGATAGGATTCTTGTTTGAATGTTATGATTAAAAACAATCTTTTCTGACAATCAAGAAAAACATGAATCGGGAAAGAGCGAAGTCAAGATCGTCGACTAGTGGAGATATATTGTAAATGTGTAGTCAAAAACATTATAATGGAGATCAAGCCCCTACAATTGGACTTCTATGAATTTCGTTTATTGACAGCAATCTATTCCTCTATTCAAGAGGTGTAAGTTGATGCATTGATTGACACCGATTGTGAAAGTCTTAGGGATCGTGGACAGAAACTGAAAACTTCCATATCCCGTTTGAACATTTTTCTTGGCTTTTAGAGAAATTTGATTGAGGTTGGATGTGCACATGTGGGCATGTCTTAGAATCTCCTCTTCATTGACTCTAAGCTTACATCGTTGATGTTTTCTTCATATGTTACTTTTCGGTAGCAAGGCAAGAAAGTCGAATGATGTGATTTTTTCTGCATATTTTCAGTTGGTTTATTTTTAAATTTCTTATGCATACAACATTTACTTTCAGTTCTCAAAATACGCTTTATGGGCAGAGAAGATCTATATATTACAATGAAAGCTATTAGCCGGAAAAGAGAGATTCTTTTTTAAACGCGAATTATAAGGTTTGGTTTAAAAATTTATTCCATATTTCTCTTTCTGTGATTAAGAAAGAGGTTTCACTTAATTATAATAGTTAAAATTTTTCTCGGCTCTGTTAATTTCTTCGTTAAAAAAACTAGCATTAACTGGAAAGAAATGTTTGATTATCTTTTTTTGAAAAATATAATTCTTTTTGAGATCGTTCGTGAACCACAAATGGAAAACATGAATCTTTTGTAGTATATGCACATAAAACAGATTTGAATCCTATGATTTCAAGAAATAGTTTTTATAATTTGGAAATTAATGTTGTTCCAGTAACATTTAAAGGCAAATTTATATACTACTTATAAGAATTATTATAGTAATACAGATAATTTAGAAAAAAAACACTGTTAGAGAACTTCATTTTGGCTTTTCACGATAATTGCAAGTGAGCCAATGCGTAATTACAGTCAAATGAAACTAAAATACTCATCGAAATTCCGGTGATCGATTTAAATTAGTTTAACAAATAAAATACATTGGCGATGTATTGAAATCAAATATTCGATTCAAATGAATTTTTTTTAAGTACTGAAAAATTTTATTAATCATCATTCATATTAGAATTGTAGTTAAGACAAACATACGACAAATTTTTCAAAGATTATATCTAGGTAAAAAGAAACGTTTCGCGTATATTATTTGACCTTTTACATTATACATTAAAATAGAAAAAACGCACGTGTCTCTTCTGAAGAACACACGTTCTTCTTTTTTTCGAAGATGAATTAAGTTTTGGGTGTGATGTATGGTTATGGGTCGGTGTCTGTACGGGTGCAGGCTTTTGTTGATTCTGGTTTTATTTTGATTTTAAAAGTGCGGGGTGTATGGGTGTGAAAAGAGTTTTGTGAACAGTTCTCCTAATATTTGTATCCCATGTAGTTTAAAAACTCGCATTCGATACAGATAAACTCGTTGTTGTTGGAAGCAACGACTTTCTGACTCGTTTTTATGCGAAAAAGTGCTGCAAATGCTGCTAACCGCATCCCACGCTTATTGTCTAGAAGCATTTAAAATGTTGTCAGTCGTTTATCAGTACTTATCAAAGCAAACTAGAATACAAGCCTTTAAATGCTCGTTCGAAAGGCGTTGGTACTCATTCGAGAAAAACATCAGCTATTCATAAATGACCAATATCACAAGCACACACTGTTGCGTCTCAGTAACTCATTTGTAACGCGATAGTACGCAATTATATCCCATCATACTCTGAATTCTTTATCATAATTAAGAAAATCTAGTCATCTTGAAATAAGAGCGTCTTCCATGAACGAAAGGAAAATAATCTAGCATACGAAGTACTTATCTTGACTCAATATAATTGCCACAATGCATTAAAACGCATAAATCGTGTTTTGTCGTTCCGAATTATATTTTTTGAAGAATATCGTTTCAGCTATTGAAATCAAGAAGCTCAGATATATATGTAATGAACAGTCGCATTCTTTCTCACTTTTCCATGATCTAGTCTAATACTCTTCAAGTATATGAAGCAAAATAAATACCCAGTAGAAAAAAAGTCCGGTTATATCAGATTATAACAGAATTCTTCTGCAACAAAATCTAAATTATAATCAATTAAAATCTTCGTAAGTCAACGATAATTTCATTTTTAATTAAAATTAATCTTCTCAATCAAGTATAAGTCTGATTAAAATCCTATAGTTTTAATTAAAATCATTTCAAATCAAATGTATATAATTTCAATCAAAATTTTACTTGATTGAGAAGATTTTGTTCGATTAAAAATAAAATTATTCCTGATGTACAACGATTTTAATCGATTATAATTTATATTTTGTTGCAGAAAAATCCGGTTATAATCTGACATAACATGATATATCAGACTTTTTTCTCCTGGGTATATTGTCAAGTGAAAGATTACATTGAGTTAAAAAGCTGACAAATGCGATAGACTGAAAAAATAAACAGTAAACCTAATTTTCACCAATTTTTCCTTGTTTCTCTTTTATTCCCAAAAAATCGATTCAAATAACGCAATAATTTAGTGCCAGAGACAACAAGATAATTATAAGATTCAAGTTATTAAACTTTTCTTTTACCGCCGAAAAAAATCTTTCGATAGACATATGCATTTCAATTAGTTCTAGTAACATGAATTGGAGGCAATACCACAAAGTTCTCTCGTATCCTATAACTTCATCCCTAACAAAACTGAACTTAGAGTACATGTTCGAAGTTGTTTTATTAGACTTTCAGCATAAAATATGTAACTTTTGACTATGACCAAGAAAGAACTTCAACAGTCCGTACCTGGAATTGCTGTTTACTATTAATTTTTATTCTCATCATGCTCTGGTTTTTTTCTTTTTCTTTTTTATAATTTTCAAAATTCTTGAATTTTTTGTTTCTAAATTATTTTACTTGACAATTTTATACACACTGATAACTAATGAAGAAATTACAAGTATATTCATAAATATCCACTCTTCATTGGGGAGTAATAACATAATCGAATCATTTTTAATATGGATCAAGACTCTTCGCAGTTGATTTTCATGTAATTTACGATTACGTGGCTATTTTTCAAATATTTTTCGATATATTTTGACCAAGGTTTATTATCGATGTGAGTGTAAGTGAAGATATATTTATTAAACGATGAACCACTTCTTTATTAACATTTATACAGTTATATCTGCAGCCTCATGGCTCAATATTGTTTTCTCATAGGATATACGCTACCTTTTAGTTCCATTTTGGAGGAAATGACCTAAAGGATATTCTATACGTGTGCTCCAAAATCGATAGATTTAAAGTTTTCCTTGTGATTAGAAAAGGCAGCTGCAATGTATTTAAGTTTATTATCATGCAGGGCATGTGTTAATTATAGCTTTTCCTTTTTTTATATTTGAGAAACTGAAGGAAATGTGGCACTATTCATCCGAGAATATTTTACTCCTATAATGTTTTTTCTTATAAAAAGTCATACGAGATTTCCTTGTATCAAAATAAGTAAGAGACTATTTAAGAAATATCTACAGAGATAGGGTTCAAAGTCTTCATGCACCACTAATAATAACTACATAATAAAACATTGCTTATAGATTTCATACTGATTTGAAGATATAATTGAAAAAGCATTGGAATTTTCTTTCGTTATTTTTTTTATCGCATGACCTAGGACCAGAAGCAGCAAAAGTTGCAGTGGTTCGTATGTTTAGACGTGTATTATGGAATCGAAAACCATCCACCATGGAACCCAAAGCTGATCGAACATTTCAATTCTTCATTTGTGAAAGGCGAAAATATATTTTGTTTTATTCAATGGGAAATTTGTTTCCCCTCTAAGGATATCAAAAATGAAGTACTTCCATTCACTTAATATTCCATATTCATATGTTGTTTATCTCATTATTCAGTTTTTGTAAAGATGGAAGAAGTTGAGTGTGATTATTTCCATGATTGGATACATCAACACTCTTCCAGGTTTATGAAATGAATAGATCGTACTTCTCAGAATTTCGTGCCGCTGTTAAAATATGCTCTGTGTCATTATTTTCTAAATCTATAAATAATTGGAAACAACCGAGAATTATGCAAAATAAAATAGTCTTTCATAATGTTTTTTGTACAACAAGTTTTTTCAAGCCTCCGTCCACAGCAACTGTTAGCTAAACTGCAGCATGCTAACCTGTCATAGCTTGTACATTGTACTTTCTCTCCAATGTTCTTATCTTTTCATTTACTACTTTTTTTCCTTCTGTCGATAAAGAATCAGATGTAAAAATCTTCCATCAAATATTACACTGTAGTATTGCGCAACCAGAGTTTTTAAAGTGAAAATACAAGAACATGCACCGAAATCCATGAAGAAAAAATGATATATAAAGAAGTCGTTTTACTTTCATTTTTTAAATCAGATCATGGTTTCAGTCGGTTTTCACATATTTGACCTTTTCCGTACGCCTGCATTCTAGATGTCTTCTCATCGGTTAACACTTGAAAGTCTTCCTAATGAAATTCAGCTGATAGTTTTTAAATATCTATCTCTCTACGACTGGTACTATTCATTTTTTCTGCTTAATACCCGTTACAATCATCTTATTAAAAATATCACACCTGCCAATATCAATATGAAATGGTTACAACATGATATTGATCGTTGCGGGATACTTATTTCAGACTACTGGGTTTGGAATGATCAATTTCGTTTTTTTTTGGTACCAAAACTTCAAACAATGCCATCAAATAGTATTCAATGGTTATTCTTAACATCAGAGTCTGCTGAGCGATACAAACAGCAGTTCGATCAACGTGTTTTGCATATTATTCAGGAATACAAAGTTCAGTCTAATGCTCCTGGTTTTCTTGTCCTTCAGCCAAATTACTATTTTTGCTCGATCTCTAACGATTTATCTAATCTTGAAGAGTGGATTAGAGTGAATTATCCAGCACAATATGAAGTTATAAGAAATTTCGGACCGCGTCAGCACTTGCCAAAACGAATAAACCATCACGATGGAAAATACTTGGAGATAAAACAAAGCCTAGCAGAAATACAGCGCCTGGAAAGAATAAAACGAAATAATACAATTCATGAGTGTGCACAACAAATATGGGCTGAATTGAAAAGATTAGAAAATGTGAATTTATTGGATTTAGTTGGCGCAGAGGAAACTTGACCTTTTGATTGTTTTGCAATATTGATAAGCTTTTTCAGATTTCAAGGAATATCCCTGTCGACTGATTTTCCATGTGTATCGAACGGCTAAATCCAAGCGATTAACCGGCCCTTTTTCCTGATAGCAATCAGTTTCCGGCCTTAAGCTGGTAGTTTCTTCGATTGATCCGATTACTAGTATTGACCATTCGGTCCATCAAATTATTCTATACTACAATTAGTTTTTCCAAATATTTATTACTCTTTTGCATTTTAATTTTCACAAATGTATAAAAGCTAAACAATACAAAATAAAATCAATTCATGTTTTCTTGACATTATTTCATTAGAAAAAACATACTATCTTAAGGTATCTACCTTAAACAATGCATAATTAGAGCATTAAAATTATTGAATTCGGGGGGATGAGTCCAGCTGCATGGTATCTTAACCTACAAACACATACCCATTACCACCCACACCCAGCCATATACATATTGTTGGAATAATCTCCAATGTCTATGTTTTTTCAATATTTTTGCAAATGCTCGCTAGCATGAGTTTTCCTTTGAATTTATTAGTTGATATTTAGAAAGAAAAGATTAAAAAAAGAAAATCATCTAAAATCATGTACAGAATTCCTACAGTGAACACATATAGTAATACTTCTGTGAAAAATAAATTTAGCTTTGTTTTTTATTTTTATTCTCATTTAACAAAAGAATAGATAGTATTATGTTGATTGGTCCACTTCTGATTTGTTTATTATTTAATTCGAATAAGTAATTTGACTTGTTCAAAAAATACTTTGATTGATTTTCTATGTAATCAATGAATTCGCTTAGATTATCGTTTTTGTGATACTGTTTACCATTTGAAGTTAAAATATATATATAAATAATATTGGTAATTTAGAAACCATCGGAACTTTAATAAAAATTTGAAAAAAATATTGTCTTCTTCGTTGTTCCTATCGTTAGTACCAAAACACTGTATATGCATATAGAGACAAAATATCGCATTGAACAATAATGATACATAAAAAGAGCTATATTCATCGTTCATTCTTTATTAAAAAATCAGTCAAGCTATATGTTAAACATTTTCTCAATACCGTTTCATGTTCCTCCATGAAAACTTATGATTTTATTTTAATATTGAAATTTTGAAAGCTTTACACGTACATTTATATGCATATATTTTTAAAAGTGGCAGAAAGAGAGACATGCATATTCTTTGAATCAAATCTTCGAACAATGGGTTTTGTTTATTATTAGGGGTGTCAATTTATATTTACTTTTCATTTAATTTACGAGTAAATTAAATTACCAATAATTTATATTCATTTTAAATATAAATATTTTTGATCCGTAATTTATATCTAAAATAAATATAAATTGTCATAAGTTATAATTTATTATAAATATAAATTACGATAAGTTATATTTATTTTTAAAAATAAATTATTTCCTTGCATAATTTATTTTTAAAATAAATATAAATTATTGAAAATTTATAATTTTTTTAAATTATCAGGAAAATGACACCTCAAGGCGAATGGTGTCAATTTATATTTACTTTTCATTTAATTTACCCGTAAATTAAATTACCAATCATTTATATTTATTTTAAATATAAATTATGCAAGGAAATAATTTATTTTCAAAAATAAACATAACTTATCGTAATTTATATTTATAATAAATTATAACTTATGACAATTTATATTTATTTTAAATATAAATTACGGATCAAAAATATTTATATTTAAAATAAATATAAATTATTGAAAATTTATATTTATTTTAAATTAACAAGAAAATGACACCCCTATTTATTATCTGTAATGTTAATATCGAGACTATGATACATAATCAAAATTCACCTTATTTTTTATTTAAATAGAAAAGTCATCAAATACATTTCAGCCTATATTTGATACAATATTTTTCGTTAACTTTTTCACTCGATAGTTTAATGACAAGACCAGTGTTTCCATTATTATTCTTTCAATTACATTCGAACTTCGTGTGGGATTTTCATTCTTGTTTATACTATTCAAAGTCAAATGAAATAATTCATGAACTTGAAATATAAGGAAGAGCAAGAAAGGAACAATAGTGACAAGTTTAGACAATAATAGTAAATGAAAGAGAAAAATAAGAAATCGAACAGTTTAGAAATGTGCAATGAGAATATAACTTATGAAGATGATATAAAACATAATGAAAAACAAAAGAATCCTTCAAAGAAACACATGTTAACATATATTTCAAATATATGGATGATTCTTGTTCGAAAGCTCTTTAATAATCAATTATCTATGCTTCTTAAAAAACTACTCATTAATGAACAAGAGAAACAAAGTTTCTTTCGTTGTTTTAGATAAGCCAAAATATCAAATAATTGATTGGTTTCTTGTTCTTTATTGATTTTTATGTAATTCTTTACTTTAATCACTTTCATTGGGAGATCCCGTTACTCGCCAATAAGAGTTTCGGCGATTCACCTGAAAAATGTCGAAAGTAGAGGCGCCACTTCCCACACCCGCACATGTTATATGGCGCTTCTACTTTTGACATTTTTCCTTTCGACGTTTTCCTTTTTCGACATTTTTCAGGTTTACCGTTTCGGCAATAGTAGCGAGATCGCAGAAGAGTGAGGATAGATATTGTAGAAAGTCCTTGAACTTCTCAGATGATAGCGAAATCTTTCCGAAAGAAGTAATAAAATGTTATGCTGTATCATGAGTACTGACAAAAGTCATAATGGCGAAATTCGGGTTGCTCGTTTATAGAAAGTAGAATAATTTTGTGTACGAAGAAAACATTCTGTTTTGTAGGGAAATGTTTCAATAAGCATAAACCGTAATTAATGTATGCATTCATCAATCACTCTTTCTCCAATGATTACATTTTCATGTTACTTGATCGTTATACCTGAAGTAATGTGTCGTTTATTTCTATTAGAACTAAGCCATAAAACAGAAACAAAGAAAAGATTGATTTCTGCTGATATGTATTCGATTTTTACTTTTCATGGTAGTGATGGTTAAACTTTCTCCATTTTTGCTGGATAAATATCATTTCTACTCGAATTCAACTATGAGAGTAAAATAAAATACAATGATATGTGCTTGTATGATTTCAATTCCTCTTTATCTGGGGTGATATGGATGATTGATTCCGAAAAGTATACCAATGGCAAAAAAACGTTACTTTTAACTGCAGAAAAACGCCTTAATGCTGGCCGGTTTAATGCGTTTCGCAGCTTCTAAACCGGTTAAAAACGACGCGAGACGATACATTTTTCGTTTTCATCCGGGAATTCCTGTCCCGAAACGCGTTTTGAGTAAGTGGAAAAAAGTTTTTTATACGCTTCTCGTCATGGGAAACGCTGCGAAATGTGTTATATCAGCCAGCATTAACGCGTTTTGCAGTGAATATATCCTTGTTTTTTTTGCCATGGGTAGATTGTATATCCGGTAAAAGCATTTGTGCTTGAGTTTATCAGGGTTAAAGTATTTCTTCTCTAAATGGTACAATATCTCAATCCATGGAGGTACGCATGGCAAAAAATACAAGGATATATTCACTGCGAAGCGCGTTAATGCTGGTTGATCTAACGCATTTCGCGGCGTTTCCCATGACGAGAAGCGTATAAAAAACTTTTTTCCACTTACTCAAAACGCATTTCGGAACAGGAATTCCCGGATGAAAACGAAAAATGTATCGTCTCGCGGCGTTTTTAACCGGTTTTGCAGCATTTAAAAGTAACGGTTTTTTTGCCATGGTTATCGTCCAACGCTCACTTAACAAAACCATAGCAAGACGATGAATCGAAGCTAAATGCACTTCAAACTGAAATCACATTCGAACGCCATTTTATTGGTTTTTCACTGCGTTTAGACATTTTTGACATGAAAAACGAATTTAAACGCACACTGTTTGAGTTGGTTACATGGGTTAAATGTGATCTTAGGGTCGTTCGAATAGATAGACAGTAAAAGCCATTTAATGAGACCATCGAGCAATGTTGAAAAGCACCATGGTTTGCTCGACGCACCACACATCTGCATGGTCCTTTCACAATACTCATACACACACACAAGTGGTACAACATTTATTCTCCTAATGGATACTCAACGCCAAGTTAGCGACGAAAACTTTATATATGATGCATATACAATAGAAATTCCACGAAGGTAATTATGATGGACACAAAAAGAACAATAATCAAGTTTAGCTTCCGCTTCGCTTCAAGATAAAAGATGTGTCTCTTAATGAAAGGAAATTTTTCTTTCGATTCTGTGAGTCTGTGAAGCTTTCCGCATCATTCAATTCTTCTTTGGAACGGAAAGACTTGATTCAGTTGTCGCCACCAAAACACTCGCTCCTTTACCAATCGACGAAAGCGAGGTGACAAAAACATGAACCCGTAAAATCTTCCCTACAAATAGACAAGAGTGAACATTTTTATCAGTTGACAATATTGAGAACGTACTGCAAACGGGAGTGAACATGAAATAAGAAGAATCGTGTAGACCAATTGTTCTTTGTCTTTTCGCTCTTGATTCTTTTCTAAATTCAACGTAGCTAGAGAGTAGCTTAGGTATCTTCCATACGGGATGAAGCCGATCAAGCAAAGTAGAACTTGAAAGCGAACCATACTGATAAGTTGACGATCAACGTTTCCTCTTGAAAGAGCAATTGTCTTTCGTATATTTTGATATGATAAAAGTGCAAATATGACCATTATGGTACTTGGTATGCAGCAGACGACGACGAGAGCGAAAATTGGAAGGTAGATGGCAAATGCAGTATTTGTGTAGCCGCACAAGCCAGTAAGAGCAGATAGATTCCCGTAGACAACCCAAAGAATACCATGAAGCCAAGAGACACCGATGACAACAAAAGCAGCTAGATACGCATTCTTGATTTTACTCAACTGGCGAAGTTGAACACTTTGGGATGTGATCAAAAATTGATCGATGGTAGCCAAACACGATAAAACCAAAGGTATGATAGCCAAAGACGTAGTGAAGAAGTTGCGGGTCTTGCACCAGACGAGAGAGCGTCGAAGATCGATGTTGAGATATGCAGCTATGATGTTTGGACCAAGAGTAGCTGCAAGCTGACCAAATTCGTGTACAGAAGCAACGAGAAAATAGAATGAAGATGGAGTCTTCCGATAAAACGGGACAGCCAAAAATATAAAAACCTGCAGAAGGCTGCCGACTACACCTGTGATAAAGACAAACAGGCCGACATACATCATGTATTGCTGAGCAACGTGGGACAATGAAGACATTACTCCTTATGAGAATTTTAGCAGCAATGTCAAATGTGATAAGTAGTCAATCGTATTATAAAAAAAGACGAACGAATGATAAATGTCTATTTAAAAGAAGAAAAAACATTTAATTTTCCACTATGATCTTAGCAGGTGAACTTCAGATAGTAATTGTTCAGTCCACCACGACCCCCTCCCCTTCAAAAAAAGTCAGTTTCCGTCAAAAATATTGAAATGCAGACAAATGCATGGGAAAGATAATCTGAATTCTAATCATTCACAAGCAGTAAGA
The DNA here is from genome assembly GCA_900239685.1 of Rotaria macrura. NCBI lineage: Eukaryota > Metazoa > Rotifera > Eurotatoria > Philodinida > Philodinidae > Rotaria > Rotaria macrura. The sequence goes on along the minus strand of OENT01001173.1, from coordinate 36,303 downwards.
TTTTAATTTAATGCCATACTTATAAAGATTTTCATCATCTTCTGAATAACAATGTGATTTATTTTTGGAGGAAAGGGATTTTGTGATATTTTCATGGAAAATGAGCATTTTAATGAAACATTGAAATCGACGTAATCTAGTGTTATCGTCACATATCCTAGCATGCAGGCGTTTGCTACTTTATTTTTGTCCTCTCTCTCTCTCTCTTTCTGTCTCATTACTATTGATTAATCATAATTGCTGTTTTGTATTGGCAACAGCGTACAATGCTTGTAATGAGTACAATGCTCAATAAAAAAGAGGCTGAGGTAACTTACAGTTGATTTTAATAGAACATTTTTGGGCAAGCCCTCTATGTTCATGTCAGGAAAATTAGACATTTTTTATTTAATTAAGTTCTACAAGTCACAAACGAAGTTTATCTATACACATTATAAAAATAAGATGATAGTTAGTAATAATTCTCTTCACATCTAACAAAAACATGCATAAAAATGCAAAAAATATCCTCTTCAAAAAATGTTCTTCGCGTTATATCGGTGTACGGCTTTGCGATCGTATGTTACAAAGTGCTGGATGAGTCTTCATTCTGCGCATTTAAATTTTTTGTTTGAAAGAGCATGTCAAGATGCACGCCATGAAAAGTACTCTTCTCAGTTCAGCTTGCTTTTATTAGATTAAAAAGGCACTGATTCATAGTCCCTCTCCACTTTTAGAGTTTTTTAGACCTTCAATTTGTCATTTTTTTATATAAAAACTAAGAATGCAGAAAAAAACGGACGATGCCATGTCCTGCATCCTGAAGATCTATTTCAAAAATAATTAAACTTATAGAACGAAAACTTACCAAGAGCTCGTGGATGCTGAATGAGCTATTTGTGACCTTTGTTTGATGAATGTCTCCCCAAAAATCATGTGATAGGGCTGAAAGTTTTAACATTGTTTCTTCGCTGCAGTCCCAATATATCTCGAAAAATTCCTTGGGATTTGCATGCACCTGAATCAAGATCAGTTTTTTTTTGGGGGGGGGGAGTAGCCTTAAACCTTACAGATTAGGATTAGGTTGAAAAGAAATGAGAATTTTCGAACTATGCGACTTTTGTTCATTTCTTAGCTCTGATTTGCTGAAAGCTACGTTGACTACATTTTTATCAGTGTTGTTGTTGCTGCTAGTTTAATATACGAATAAACTAAAATTTTTTATGATCCGAAATGATCTTTTTTTCTATGTTGTTCATTCCTTATATATCAAGTGAAGGGGAAAAAAGGATAGAGCGAGAGAGCAAAGAAAAGATGAAATAGTGAGAGTTGGATGAAGGATACTATAAGCATGATGAACTAAGAAGTAAACAGTTAAACAATTAGCGATATGTAGTTATGTAGGAAGGAAAAACAAGATGTGACATAACAAGTTCTGAGACGATAACGGTAGAACATCATGCGAGAACGATCGAGGCAACCCAGAAGCAAGAGTAGATAATTACACAATAAAACCAGTTGACAACGATTCACAAATGTTTCGAGTACAATAAGAAACATGCGTATATCCTAGAGTTGCTTTAGAATCGTCATCTATAAATGTGGCAGGGTGCCCGTTCATTTCGTCCGCTTACATTTAGTCCCGATACCATTTTATCTCATAACTTCAATAAGGTCAACCCCATAAATATTCAAAAATAGATGCTGTGTGAATACTTAGTGTTGTATCTAATGAGTGTTCGTGGCTTAAAAAGCCAACGAAGAATGAGTGGATATCCCTTTCGCATTCTACACATTTCCAGAGAATAATTTTGTATTCTCGATTTGATCACATGAGTAGGAGATTTTTGCCTTCTTGAAAAAGGTCACAAAATAGTTTAAAACATGAGTACAACTAAAGAGTTAAAGAGTTCTTGAGAAAATTCCATAATATATTTTTCGGAATATTTTTACACTCAACATCAAATAACAGAAGGACGTATAATTTGTTGTGCAGATTAAAATTGTAGAAGCAAATCAAAATTTAGCTTGTAATTATCGAATGTTTGTGAGCAGGTTATACAAGACTTTTCAAGATCGAGTAGTGCCGCCTAGGGATGGCATTCTGTATTTAAAATTCTGATATCAATTAAGCAACATTCTACCACTAAATTTGCTAAATGCATTTTACGCGAATCATCTTGATCCTAGATCGATATTGAACGAATTCGTGCAAATGAAGAAGCAAGAAAAAGTAGAAAAAACTATGAAAAATCTTGATTCAAGATTGAAAATAATCAAACTGTCTAATAATATCAATAGTGTTGATGAATATCTTAGTGAAATTACTATGAAATTAGAAATAAGCACTTGAATTTATTCAAATAAACTTTATTTCATATTCGTATAATGAAAATGAGCAGTCATACTTTGGGACAAAATGTAAGGAGTACCATGCTGCCGATATTAGAATCTAGTTGAGATTTGAATTTTAAAGTAGAGATTTTTCATGAGTCACTGCAACTGATGACAATAGATTTCATGTCATTCTTTCCAGCGATTTGGTCATTATCTGTATTGCTTTTTTAAGATTATTAATCATACATGGAGTTTTTATTCTTCAGAAAAATGTTCTCGCTCTTTCTCTTAGTTGCAGATTTTCGTTTTAATTATCATCTTGAGGAGATAGGACATTCAATAATTGGTTGCATTTTACTTTGGATGAAAATATTTAAAATGTTTTTCTTTTTAAAATCTCGAGCAGTTGTTGGAAAAAATGTTGATTTGAGCTGTAATTTATAAAGATTGTTTGAGATACCGTGGTATAAAGTTTCTTTGTCATGTGCTCTGAAAAACAAAAGAAATTTACTGAACTATTTTCATGAATATTTTTTCGTATGAACTTTATAGGTATTCGATCACACTTGATTACTTTAAACGAGCATTTTGGTATTAAATAATAAATTTACAGTCTGAGAAACGGGTCCTAATTTGTGTTGACAACACATTATTTTGCATTTCATACGATGAATATTTGAATATGCTGAATAGATAGCAGGAGTTAAAGAAATACGTTTTGTCTTCTTTCAGAAACAATAGAAAACCTAGAAACAAAGTTTCAAAAATATGCATTTATTATTTTTAAGTGATAAAAACTATTTTAAATTTTTCCGTCAACTTTTCTTTAGCAAGTTTTTTTCTAATTATCTTTAGCATTCCCTATAGAAGTTTTCCTTTTAATTATCTTTCGCATTCTATGTAGAAACTATTTTTTAAATTATCTCACGTATTTCAAGCTCGACTGAATTCTCTTGACAACTCTGATATATATATTCGGGACCGCTGCTCAATGCAGTAAGATAGTCCGTGTGTGAATTCATCCTTTTGGAGTAATGATCACTGAGTCTTTAACTATTTCTCAGTGCAGAATCGAACAACGTATTTTTTCAGAAGACTCAATTGGTTAGATAAATTATGTCTTTTAATTGGGCAAATTAACATGAATTGTTTGAACGTTTTTGTTGTGGATTATAATGAAGAGAGTAATAATAAATATAATAAACACTTTTGTTTTTAAAATTATTTTATCACTTTTAAGAAAAGACAAGACAAGAAAAAGAAATAAAAGAGAGAAATTATGGATAGCTTTATAAAGTGTGAATACGGCTATGCCCTTCTGCTTATTTGCTTTTTCAAGCGATTAGTGCTGTGTCGAGTCTTGATTCCCATGAAGCTGATCTGAAGAGGGCACGGGCGCAATGATGCTTGGATGAACCCCATTCGATGGTTGTCAATGGATTGGGTGCGCAAATAATACATTAAAATGCATTATCACTAAAGTCATACATTAGAATGCATTATCGCTCAAGTAATGCATTAAAATGCATGAAAAATGGTTCACCCTCATGTAATTATATTAATTGCGTTCCCGAGACATTTCATGGATGAGAAACGTCATAGATGATGCATAGTTGAGTTTCGACGTTTTTTTAAAATACAGGAAAAAATTCTTTCTACATGTGTACAAAAGCATATGCGTAAAAGGAAAAAGATGCAGAAAAATATTGTTTCTATTTGGAAAAACGAGAAAAAGAAGAGGAAAATGAGAGAAAAAACAAAGAAAGTTTTTTGGCTGAGGTTCTTTGTTTCGACGATACTTATAATTATTATGGCATGATTTCCATCGCTGCATTCCTCAGTGTTTTCTTCACTAAGAGAATGTTTCAAGCTGTCTGTGAGTCTATTCGCATAGATAAGTGGAACGTCATCTAGCGGTGTTGTCTCAAATACTTCTGGCCAGATTTGATGGAAGTGTGAGCCAATATGAGCCACCAATGGTATGAACGTAAAATGAAGGAGGATAGTTCTACTTAAATTAGGGGTGCAACAAAACCAAAGCCTTCGGGTTTGTTACAAAAATATTTGGGTTTTTTCTCGACTGAAACTTGGGTTTGGGATTTGGTTCCTAGCATTCGAGTTAGGATTAGGATTTAGCGATTGCGATTTGGTTCCAATGTTACACAATGACAAAATTGGAGATATGTCAGATTGGAACCAAATCCAAATTCATGTCCCAGATCCAATTGATATATCCAATCCCAAATTCAAAGTCTAAGCTGGTCCAACCGATAGCTGCAATCCTGTGACCTGAATCTAAGCCAAATCCACATCTCGGAATTAGATCAGCACCATATTCAAATCTGGAAGATTTGGTGCCAAATTAAAAATCTATTCACGACTTATTGGACCCCTAAAAGAAGTAAATTTTCATTTTTTCTTTTTCGCTCCACATTAATTCTAACATCAAGTCTTTGAATTTTCGATGATTGCTACCTAATAATGTCTTTGATGTGTTTTTTCCTGTTAGTTCATTAAAGAATCGTCCGATCTGTTTGTCTATGGATTGCGGTGGATACTTATTTAAGATTAATGTGATTCTAATCTTCTTCAACTCACATCGAAGGTCTTTTTCATGCAAACATATTTGTGAGTTGCTCATAGAGCATAGCTGCATATAGAATGTTCCTAGAAATTTATGTGGAATGCGACCGATGAAATAGTAGAACGCATGGTTATGTTGCTAATCGTTCTGAAGCTAGTCGCATTGACATTAGCTTGCCCATCGAGGTACTCTATTGTTTTTCTAACTTCCCATGTGATTGCTTTTTGAATATCTTTTGTATGTAGTGCTTTTAAAAATTCCTCTCTTCGCTCCGACGATAGGTTAGTAGTCAGAAATGCGTCATTTCTAAAGGGAAAAATAATTCTTTTTGTCGGTGCTGTAATTCCACGAAGCAACTTTCCAACGTTCCTGCGTATATATCGGAAAGCACTTGATCGCATCCAGATCCCATTGCTCCTCTGTTTTACTTTTAGTATTTTGAGGCTAAATCACGTAGTGGCCAAAAGAAATATAAATTTTCTATAGAACGTGTAAGAAAAGCATTTTAATGGCTAATCCACAAACGTGCTTATATCCAAGCCTACCTAAGAATTCACATACGACTAGTACCGCTTCTCTCTGAGGTATCTCGGTTTACAGATCCGTGGTATCGAACGTACACATATTCGTTTCGCATGTAGAAAGAATCTTGAGTTAGGAAGTCAGTGCAGTGTGGTGGTGTGAAAGTGAATTCGGGTCTCTTTAATTTTTTCAAAATAATTAAAAATACACCCACACTCTAAGCAAGCATATCTATTCTCTAGTTAATAGATTTTCGATGATTGTGGATATCACTGATTATTAGTATTTAGATTTTAGCTTCCGCAATTTTGACGTCGATGTACAGTATTTTTGAACTAACTTTGGTTGCAGAATAATTTTCACATGTTTACTTGTCTCGGGGACTACAATTGAACGGGGGAAAACTTTTACCCCTTAATGTCCTATTACATTGATTTCTCATTAATATTACACAGAAATTAATTTCATGCGCGAAAATTAAATAAAAGCTGAAAGAAGAATTTCGACTAGATCGTAAATATTTATGAATTTAATTATCTAAAAATAACGGGTAATGGCATGAATCGCGTTTAGCGAAATTATGAACATAAGCAGCGTGGCGCAGTGGAAGCGTGCTGGGCTCATAACTCAGAGGGCGGTAGATCGAAACTACTCGCTGCTATCTTCCTTTTTCCTCTCAGGTTTNGGATCTTAAAATTGATCGTCTCGTTCCCGAAACTTTGTGCTTTTGCCTAATTAAGTTCCTTGGCATTGTGTTTAATAAAAAACATACAAATCAGAATTGAATACTGTATAACATAAACTGTTACAAAGTAATTCTATTGACAAAAGTTGCTTTATAAATATAATAAACTATTTGATTTCAGCAGAATACGGACAAAATCCATTTAGAAACGTGGCTATTGTCCCAGGTAAAACAGATGTATGCAAAACGGCTACTTATTTCAATAATAAGACCATAGATAACTGCATAACGAAAATAAATGTCACAAAAATATTCAAAAACCTACCTTACTTTTCTATAAGATGCATAAGGTGATTCATCATTTTTCGTATTCCACCACAAATCAAATTGATATTGGATTCAGAAAGGGAAATCGGCCATTCTAAAGATCTATTCAAACGGAGACCATCAATCTTCCGTCAAGCTGTGTGGTCAAATCGATTCCAAATATGACTTGTTTCACAAAGACACTTAACTGATAAAAAAAAACGGATACCATGAAAATGATTAGAAAATCATCAGTATCAATTGAAGGTTATGTTCTATCAAAACGGTTCGAGTACAGCCATCAGGAATAGAACACTAAGACATTCGAAGCTGAGAAATCGAAAAAGAGAAAATGACGATGGAAACAATGGTTTCTATAAAATCTGCTGCACCAACTATCATTGCTGTTCATGGTTTATTGTCCGCAGTAGTCTAGTGGCAGGACACCCGCACGACACGCGGGAAACCAGGGATGTCTTATTCGCTAATCTACAAATTTTTATTTACCTACGAAGTACGTTGTATATATTTAAAGCACAAAATATTTGAATAAATCAATTCGATTCCCTGTAGTGGAATAGAGAATTTTTTTTAGAATACTGTATTCTCTTTTATTTTACACACGAATTGTGAAGTGTGGATGTCGGTGTCGAGAAGAACATTCCATCCACTTAAAATAATATACAGGCACATTCCCCATTGGTTGATAGTATCTTCTTCACATCGTCCATCAAGCGTACTTCTTTTCATATTTTATTTCTGTAATATCAAACGTTTATTTGAAACATGATATAATTGAAGTAATACTCAAAGCTATTCATACTATGTTTTTAATAAGTATTTCAAAAACAATTTCTTTCATGATCAATATCAAAGGCAACTCATCAAAGACCAACTACGTCACGGAAACTTTCATCGGTTGAATATTAGTTGATACCATATGTTCGACGGAAACTTAATATTACGAGATTCATTTTTGAAGCTATCAAGAACGATAGAATAAATAACAAATATTCTCATTATGTCTGTTCATTGAAATAATATAATGGTTATGAAGACTTCCCGTAGCGCAAATGCCGCGTATATTTACACAATCTCCTATAACTATTGATTAAGATTTGACTTTAATACTGATCAAACTCTAAAAAATATTTTCTTTGTCAAGTTAAGTTAGTAAATACCATTAAAATCAAAGCATAATACAATTTTTCTTTTCGTTTATAGTGATTCAATGCGATGATCGCGTAACGTAGTACTTTTATTGGAAAGATAAATTTTAGTATGAATCATTTCTTTCAAAAATGGCAGCTCTAGAATGGAAAATATATGACTTGAATATGTTTATTATTTTAAAAGATGAAGTATAAGATTAATAGTAGTAAAGTTGTTGCTGAGAAAATAATCGTAATTTCATTTCCACTTGAGGCTCTGTTATATATTTTCCCAATTAAATCCTTATATTTTGGAGAATGACATAATGATAAAGTCTGAAGATTTTCTGCTTAATCAAATATAATATAAGTTAAGTATCTTTATTAAACTTTCCCCCACTGAGTAGTCAATTGTGGTGTCCCCTTGATGTATTTATTGACAACTGTTGAAATTCCACATAATTAGCAGTTGATCAAAATGAGAACGATAAAATTATATCATCTTTTTAATTTTAAAAACAGAAACAAACATTCACTTTTAATTACAATATTTTTTTTAAAATTCATAGCCTCCATGATTAAACAGAAATCGTATTTACACACACAGAAAGATTATTTATTCAAGGGTGTGAATATGCGTATCTGGCAATAAACATCACGTGCACACATACAAACCATCAGTTATGGGGTATGACAACGATTTTCCCGCTGAGTATCCATCTAAAATCACAATCGAATCTGATCCACGAACAAATCAAGTATCAATGATTTTAAAAATTTTGACTATAACAAACAGCTATCGATGTAAAAGTATGAAGTAGGTATCTGGTTTAATCGCGATCGAACAATCGACTGAGCTCGAGAACAGATAAAACCAATGGAAAGCATCCTTGATTTTCCTAAGGCGATTCGTTTTTATTGAAAATGTATCAATTGATATAGTGACATCATGCGATGCAGTCATTGAATAAATTTAGAGGAAAAGGAATATTCTGAAAAGTGAATATCTATTTTCGTGTTGGAAAAAAATATTCGCCTATGCATGAATAAGCATGGAGCTAGATGCCACAACTACGTTTCATTCAAGCTTCATCATCTACAAACAAACATATACTTGATGTAATCGACCAGATTTCAGAAGTAGAAAGACATTGAATGAATCATGATTCAATTGATGTATTTGCCTTTATACTGCTATTTATGAGAGAAGCTAAACAGTATTCTTGTTGATAGAAAGCAGAAATTTGAAATCTATACTACGAATAAAAATGTTTTTTGCATTTTAGTTGGCTCTTGATTGGTTACCGGATACAGTCATTCGGGTTCAAAAAGCCCTGGCAGTGTAATGCATTACATTTATTACTGGAGTACCTTATTTGGTTTATGTTTCTATGATGATCACTCTAATAAATCATCAAACCTATTAGATAATTGAACACTGAAAAAGAAAACTCAACCAAGAAATTGAAGTAGAAACGTTTTTCAATAGATGAGACCTCATCGATCATTCATAAGATTATAGGCTATTCTTGCAGTAGTTCAAAACAGACTAGATATGAATCAGAACTTGAAAATAAAAGCGTGGAGGAATAAGTCGCTTTAGATTTATCATGCTGTATCAGAAAAAATAATGAAAAGTAGCAAGCATGCACTAGAAAGTTGAATACAACTTTGACTTCTAAACCTAAGTTGTTGAAACTAACAGTTAGAATATGGAATTACTCAATAAATAGTTTCGATTCCGTGAATTCCAGATGAAAATAGTCCAACATCAACTTTATAGATAATACAAACTTTTCGTTATCAGAATTCGAAAATTATGTTTAAACAAAACTCATTATAGAGACTAGGATAAAAAAAAATTCTTGAAATAGGATTCTTG
>OENT01001173.1:0-26638 GCA_900239685.1 Rotaria macrura | reverse complement strand
GATAAATATTCAATCAATAACAAAACAAACATCAAGCAAGAATAATTTTATGTAGATGAAATATCAAATAACTGAGTATGATATAAGTGAAATAATAGATTGGAAATTATTTCTATATTTGTCTATCTCAATCTTCATAATTTTGACAAAAATGAATTTTTTTCTCAAGAGAAGGGACGGCTTCAACATTTGTATGATATGTCGCATTGCTACTAAAAACAATTTTCAATGTTAAAAATATGACTAATTTTACAGTTGGATTTAGATCAAAGATTTTCAATGACGTGCTTTTTAACCTTACCGTCTCGTTTGGATGTTGATATTCAACTTTGTAACTAAGTTGTCCAGAACGGAATAAAGCTGAATCAAGAATATCAACACGATTTGTAGCTGTGCAATAACTCTAGAAATAATCATATTATGAATGATGAATGCAAAATATAATTCTCCTATTATTACTTATAATATTATGATTATATTGAAATCCATCTAGTTGATTTAGAAGTTCGAGTATAGTTCGTTGTACTTCTCGATCTTCAGTTTTTTCGCTTTCGAAATGTTTTGTTCCGATAGCATCTAATTCATCAATCAATGTAATGGCTAGTGCTTTTTCTGTTGCTAGTGCAAATGCATCACGTACTAATTTAGCCACATTACCTAAGATTGAAAATGATATGTTCACAATTAGCATTGAAAGATCATGTTTTTCTTATCATTGAACATTTTTACAAGTTTAGTTCCAGCCAATTATAAAAATGCTGATTGAGTTTGCGCATTAAAAGCACATGCCAATAATGTTTTTCCAGTACTTGGTGAACCATATAGAAAAATAACTGTCGGTGATTGAATACCAAGTGCTTCAAAACGATATTTATATGTCATATAGATAAAACAACGGCTTATATTTGTTTATCTAAACTACCAATATCACCATATTTTTCTGTTCGTCGTTCAGCGACTTCTATGTCATTTTTCTAATAACAAATAAGAATCTTTATTGACAGCCTAATCATGGAATAATACGTAGAAAATTAATTTCAATAAAATAAACTGAAAACTAAATCGGTTGGTTTCATTTCATCTGAATCAAAAAGACAAATAACATGTAGAAAATACGTCTACAAAACAAATGACTTTTATTGATGTATTTAGTTGACAGTTAAGATCGAAAATTTTTCTAGATTTATCTTACTTGTTGTGTTCATCTTTTTATGAATTCACATTTTCATTTGCGCTGTGCATCAAGATCAATATTAGTTCCTTCATTTTCTTCACATTGTGGATCAAGATCGAATAACTATCGTTCAATGAGGTTTATAAAAAAAGTACTTTGAAGATTCAAGAAATGTTATGATGTTGAAATCTTACTTCGATATCATTGGAGACAAGATATGTTAAAGTTAATTAACTATTATTTTTTCTTTATTATCTTTGATCCTATCCCGTATTGATTGCTCTTCATATGAGATACGAAAAACATCAATTTTCATAATCTGTAAACAGAATTTTGATAACGATTGATAATCAAATATGCATATATACTAACTTTAACTTCGTTATCTAATAGATTTACTCGTGCAATAATATCCTCAATTAATATGAAAACTTGGAAAATACTATGGTATTCTAAAGCGAAAACAAAATCGTACAAGATGCAGTAAACTTATTTGCTGTGAAAAAGAATGTTGCTCGTAAACGGAATATAATGAGCAAAAGAAATTATTCACGCTTTGTTGTAAACTCTCATTTCATATTGACATTTGACAAGTTATGAACACCAACTATATGGTATGGAAAAGACATCAGATTCACGTACAGAAGAGCTGTGGGCTCAGGTTTATTAGGAACCTGAACCGGTTGGCTGAAGACTTGGGTCCGGGCCTGAAAGGACGCTCAGCTTTCTAGTTAACACATACCATTAGGTGATGAAAGTAACTGTAGGTTAGCTTCATGTTGAATAAAGCACATGGTAATTTTATTTGAAGACGAAAATATTTACTTCTGAGTTTGGTTGTTAACAATCATGATATCATAGCTACAGTGAAAAACTCAAATCTTAATTCTGGATGTTTCTAAATGAAGTCGTATAAAACACACCAACGTTCTATTCGAATGCGTATGTAGGAACAGTCGATGTATAAAAACATACTTATTTTGAAATAGTCTATAAACTAGAAAGTGTAGCGTTGTTAAAGGAAAATTTTATTCTACAGGGGACTAAAGCAGACAATGACATACTCTGTTATACGGTAGATATGGATGATGGAAGAACATGAACAAAAACATGAGTAAGATCGACCTGCTTTTCAACGTTATCAATGCGAAAACGAGCACCTGCTCTTGAAAGCACTTCAATTGCTCTGTCGAGAGTAGTTAATTTTGATAAAGTGGCACATTGGTCATTGCAATGATATCGACCAATATTAATTTCTCAGAGAACATTTCTACTGAACTCTATTGCCACTGTTTCATCTGTTGACTCTGATACGAATCTTAACCATTCAAAGCAGTTTTTTTAAATTTCCAGCACTTGTTGATATTCTTCAATTTCATTTATCCATGCTGTATCACCATAATAAACTATCATGGAATTCTAATTTTTGAGATGAATTTTTTGAAGTAAACGGTGCAGTTTTGACATATCCTCAGTCGATGATTTACTGATATAGTCATGCACAAGGAAACAAAAAGGTCCCAGTGATTCCATTTTAGTGACGTCCTGTTTGCAAAGAGTTCCATTGACTGTGCGCCAAAGGAAATTTTCGTCGAAGTACAAAGTAACACATGCTTCTCTCAATGCTTGCATACGTTTATGGTTGCTGCGAATCGATCAATCATTAGCAAAGTTTCGGAGACGTTCAATCATTTCTCCCAATTTAGGTTCCTCCACCAGTTCTCCTTCTTTCTGAATACCCTCGACCAAAGGATTGAAAATAGTCTTAAATGTCAGATTCAATGGATTTGTATACGATCTCTTTAGCCAATCCATGATAAAACGAGACCCTTGCTTGTGCCTATCTTCGGTATCATTATTGTATTCTAGAGGAAAATCAAGATGATCGTCTTTTTCGCAAAGTTCATGAGAGTTGACTTTGCTGATCTCCTTCGGCTCCTGGTCCACTCGCCATTGACGTCGAATAGGACGTTGTCTCCATGAATCAACATTGTATATTTGAAGTTCCTTCTTAAAATCGATTCGATATCCGGTTCGAATTTCAGTTTTAGAAATTTGACTCTGATATGCATCTTCTATAGGACGAGAAATATCATCTGGATAATGGGACCCCACTTTGGGCTCATTAGGATCGTCAGGATTCGGATTTGCTTGACATGACCAAATTGCAATACCCTTTCTTACTTTTGGCTCTGTCGTCATATGCTCACACGAATGGTGTGTAATATATGTAAAAATAATAATGAGTTTATGTTCGGCATCTAACTTAATTGTTTTATACAGATTCTAATATCGAATGATTTGAATAACTTTCTTTCAAGAACAAGATATCAATGTATGAAAATTTCTATAAAATATTCACTTGACATTAATAGACTCTACATTCGATAAAATAATCTTTAGTGTGTTGTTTCAATAAGAAAAAATCAAACTTAACAATGAGCAATTCAACTTTTCTATTGATCTATTCATGCTCTTTGAGCGAAGATTAGTATCCGAAGTCAGTCAACAAAGAATTGCACAGTTTTACGAATACAGCTCCTTTTCGTAACCATTATCGCATAGAAACTTATCCAGGGCGTTTATTTTTGATAGTTCCCAACTCAAGCACATAAACTATGAAGCAGCATTTTAGATTTTTACGTATTATATTTGATAATGAGGTTATAAACTCCTGAAATTTCTACCTCAATCTAAGCACTTACATTGTGACAATTACTCACAGTAGAGAGGTAACTTCTTATTACTAAGAGTTTGAAATTTTTGCTTTTTCTTGGAAATCTTCTAGGAAAAAAGTAACTTTCTGTTCCGAAAATGACATGAGTTTTGCTTCGTTTTTTTTCTTTGTATCAATCATTCGAAAATTTTATGATTATTCGTGAAATTTTATAAATTTTCTTTGTCTATCGTGTATGTTGTATCTGTCAATATCTTTATCGTCTGATAACTATCACTATTTTGAATATTGCCAAAAGTTTATGGTGTACTTTTTATCATTATTGATTCATCTAAAAGAATAAAAAGAATTTAATAAGATAAAACTAGTGGCCAGGGAGTATCTTACATGAATAAAATTAGTGTGTATAATACACGTATCATGTTGGTATCAAATTAAGAAAAGTGCTAATGCTTGTGCAGTAGTATTTCTTTTTACCGGCCTTTTAGTTATTAATGGTATTAGAATTAGCAAATTCTTTGGTGTTAGCATTAGTTTTAAACTGTGATGTAATTTTTCTTCAAGCAGAAATAATTGTCCTATTTTCTAGGAATATGACGCATGAATGAGTCATAGTCTTAAAACAGGTCAGTTTTGCTCTTTTTGGAGAAAGTCTGCATCACAGGTTAAAACGAATGCTAACTTCATAGCATTCATATTAACAGTACTCAATGTTCATGTAAATTCTAATCAGACGCCTCTAGTATAGAAGATTATGCAATATTTTTCTACGTGATTACTTCCTCATTCATTGTTTACGTAGTGCTCTTCTTTTTGAATTCTTCGAGCCAGAAAGGACAGAGATCTTCTTTACTTGTTATTTGCTTTCATAGCAACGCTAACGAAAAAAAAATATTGATGCTATCAAAAAGCTGTAACCGATGGCAATATAGTAGCATCTGTAAACCAAGTCCATCGATTACGCGGAAATAAGATGTTTTCTATGTAAAAGGAAACTCATCGATTTTCGGCACGAATAGTAGTAACAAAAAGAGATTCGACAACCTGAATTCAGATAATATTTCTTTTGAAAATGTTACTTTTGTAAAATTGATTTACTAGATACATCTGTTTCTTGGGAGGAAATCTCTAAAACTTCAACTGTGGCCGTAGAAATTAGGTTTGATTCAGATGTTAAAAATATACGAAGAAAACTTTCGTTGATTTGTAATAGCAACTTTAAAACATTGTTTTCGTGAAATATATGTAAGAAAACAATAAAAACAATCGCCTAATACTAATTCAAAATTCGAAATATAATTGCGAAAAAAGTAACTGAATGACGATAGAAATTTCAGAAATTGATTGCTTTTTTCTTGCCTGCAGCATGTTGAGAATGACGAATTTTTTTAATATCATCATCTAAAATACTCGATAGATTACCTTGCTAGTAATTCGGTTTAGGAGAGCACAGGTCCTTATTTCATGAATAAATGACATAAATGTTAGAAAGTCTCTAGCAAATACTTCTACCTAGTAAACAAACCAATCAATACTAGATACAGTTAAATTGCACGTGATTGATGCGCGCATCTATAGCAAAGAAAGCAAAAAACAATGAAGAAGACGAAGCGTGATTATTCTTTTGAATCAAAGCATAAATAATTTCGCTTCATACGTGTTGTTTTCGAAATAGATGCTAAACAATCAAGGAAACATTATTGAAACGGCCTAAACTCTTAAATGTTTGCATATATAACATAGACATAGATTATCAATCTGCTTCAGGTATGCGTCATTGTTTCCATTCTTCGTTCATCTATATCAGATACGACTCGTTGCTTATTTATGTTACATGATTTTATACGGCTTCTCATTTTAATTGTTCATTGACATCGCAATTAATAGATGATAGTGAAATATTGTTTCAGTAGCTTCAAACAATAGGTTATATAATTTGATGAATACTAAGATTGTTTATTTATGATGCTGTGTTTCTTATCGGTTAATGAGTAGTCATCTTTCGTCAAAGAATTAAACAATTCAGTGTCTCATCACACTAAGCAAACACACTTTTTTCATGTTAAAATGCACATCTATCATAATATTTTGTTTTTTCCTCTCCATAAATATTAACGGAAAAGCGAGTAGAGGGTGTGGTTATGGGTGAGTATCGCTGGCAGTGTACATAACACCATCAGTTACGCACCCAAACCCTTAGGAACCGCTGTCAGTCTTTTTATTGCTTGTGTTGAGTCACCTTTTGTTAGCTCTACGGGGAGTGAGAAATTCACAAATGTTAAGAAAACACGATACAGTGAAGTATGACCGAAAAAAATATATCTATTGGTGACATATGGTTATTTATTTTCGTTTTCATTATCATTGATATGTGTAGGAAATTCATTAAAACGTCGACGTAATTTAATAGTTAATACGTTGGATTGATATATCTCTGGGCAACATGGGTAGTCTGTTTCCAGTTTTGATACAGAATAATCTGCAGCAGAAAAAGAAACTAACAAACAATCAGAAAGTCACATCGTTTACTTATCAACTTCCATTCATCATTGATGACATACGAGCTCATATCAATTTCGTTGGTTGACATTGTCAAATTGATTCCTAAATATTATTCACTCACACAATGCATATGATCTTTCATGGAAACCAAATATGGATAGAAAAAAGTCCAAATCGCAATGGTATCATGTAGTTCTATGAACAGCGTAGAATTTTAATCGTTCTGACTCTTCTGATTGCCCTTCTATTGTGCTGTGCTTTGTTCGAAATAAAATAAAAGATATTCTTTTACGTACCAGACTTATCGAATGTCCATGATCCAAATTCCAATGCACAGGTCTGTACATTCAATAAAATACAAATAATAATGATACGATGAAATCGGAACCAAACTACATCTTTCGACGATAAGAGATACTTACCATTGGGGACGATTTATTATTGAATGAACATGTTTACTTGAATATTCTCCGTGAAACGTATATAATTCTTCCACTATTATCAACACCTACATTCGTTTTCATATAATTGTCATCATTTTCATAGACACTTAGTAAAAAGAATTCTTTATGTGGAACACGTGTTTCTTGAGATCCACCTATTTTTCAGAACAATATCTGGCAGCCAAATTTTTGTACTCGGTATCCGTATTTCACTAATATTACCAAATATCCTCGGTAGCTATGTCATACTATAATCTTTCCATACATGCACAAATACGTGAAAAGAATCCAAATGTATATCAGCAGATATACATACTTGAGTCACCCAAAATTTAGTAGGGAGAAACAGACTCTTCGTATTCTATTTGTAATCAATGAATAAAAAACTCAAGACAAAATCGAATTTTGGTATCACTTACAAAGTCGATGACGTTTATAAGAATGAACTGTAAATCAACAGAAACGCTTTCTGAATCATTTTTAACTGGTCGCTCAAGTGGATTGTGCTGTTGTTTAATGAGTAGATGTTTCAACAAACGTCGTTCATGCTGATCTCCAACTAATATTGACTTCATCTTCTTTTGAATGAAGAATTCTTGACTAACGTGTTGCTTTTACCAAGAAGAAGATAATAACAAGACCTATTTACATTTGTTATTTTATCATGCCGCTGATTTTCTTTGAGAAAAATTAAAAGAGAACAAGTTTATTCGAAAAATCTCTATGTATTCAAATGTTGTTTTGCTGTTGACGAATTTAAGTTATTTTGATTTTCAACAAAGATATGTGGAAGAGATATCAATCGATGTTTAATTTGGCAACAAAATTTCCATTTTTCATACCCATGGATTGAAATAAAGGTCAGAAACATCAAAAACATCAAAAAATGTACTCAAAATCCCATCTCGACACATTGAGTTCCTTCGAAAATTTTGTTTCTTTAGATTACAATGTGGTTAGATATTTCAGTATGTGTGCTTTCATAATCAGTTTGACTTTAAACTTTGTTACCTGTTCATGAGGGTGTGGGTGTGTCAGTGGATGTGAGTCTCAATAAAGACGAAAACTAGTCACATACCGCATTCAGAGCAAAACCCATACCCACACCCACACCCTCTTGTTTTTATGAAATTGCGCGTAACCCACTAAAGCACTTTCTTGTTTGATATTTATTTCAATTGTGTTACATGGAAGATTCTGTAAACTACAGAACTGTCTGTCTATACCTTGCAATCATTTGATTTTGATTGGTTGAGATGGTAGAGCTGCATGTAACTTTTGCAGCAGCGGCTGTTCTGAAGTTGGTTTTACACCAAGTTTCTGCAATTCAAGTTGATAATTGATGTTCATTTGTGTTTCGTTTCGTTTATCCTTTCTATATTCCAAGACTAGTTTTGATGCGAATGATATAATATAAGAGCCGATGGCAGTGATCAAAATAATATTAAAACCCGCTGAAAGGGCAATAATAAAGCATGGGTTACATGAATTTACAAATTTAGTGAACCATGAACTTACGGTGGGTTTTGAAATCGTCGCGTAACGAGCCATATAACTCGCGACAGTTACTTATCACCGTTTTGATTACACCATCCGTATGCATATTTATGTCACGATGATATTTTGTCGTAGCTTGTTGTGGATGATTCATACTGCGTGATCGATTTTGTGTTAAGCGAAACTGAAAAAGACAAATCAAGTATTATGTATAAAACTAAAAAAATGAATTCTAGATCTATTTTATGAAACACGACCAGAGTGGAGTATGAAGTTTTTAGGGAAGAAATGATGTGCCAATCCCCGAACCCTTCAATCACACCACGGATCCTTACCCACCCGTATCTCACTCCTCATCACAGACCATCATCAACGGGTGACCTCCCACGCCTCATCACAGAACGTTACCAACAGGTGAGTATTTCATCTGACAACGTTACAGAAAGCTGTGTATTCCAGACCGTGAACCACAGGTGGTTCCTCCGTCACAGACCCCTACCGACAGGTAACTTCCCCACTTTCTCCCATCACAGACAGTTACCAAAAGATGACTCTTCCACTCATTACAATCGTTACCGACATGTTAGTATTTCAGCACAGACCGTTGTCGACAGGATTGAAGATTGTTGCAGAAGTGATAGAAGTTCCCCGAGGGCCTCCCTGAACATCATCGGCGTTAGGTACCAACATGATTCCTGAATAGATGTCACTTCTTTCTGATACGAATATATTTGCGGCTTCTTTTCACCGCTCTAGTGGCTCGGTGAGAAATGATGAGTAATTGGCTTGCAGGGTTCATGAAAGAAAGCAAGATTATAGTGTTTACTGCAAGCTGTTACATCGTGTTTCAAATTTCAAATCCCGCAAGCGATATCGTCAAGAAGTACCGTGTATCGAAATTCGACTGAGAGGGCTCAAGACTGACAGAGCACACACATGTAAATGTATGAACAGCCCACTTCGTCTGCTGTTTTCACAACAGATTCTGACATTTCCAAATAAGATGACTGGACAAGTTCAACCGATAGAAGAAATACAGATGATAAATAAGTAAATGTGGTGCTGATGAGAATAAAATGAGAACTTTCCAAGAACAACGAACAAAAAGACGCTGCCAAAATAAGCTTCACATACTGGTGCGAAATAGTGACTGACCCACGATTTTGCCTCTGATAGAGACAGAGCTCTCAGTCACCAGCCTGATAGAGTACACAGATAACCGTTCTTATCGCCGGGCATGAATATCTTTCAGAGGGCAAAGAGGTTAGATTTAACTTAACAACTGGATGATACCGTTCACACGTTAAGCCATTGAGGCTGCAACGATCCTTTTACGAGCTTCGACTGCCCCCTCCATTACATCATCAGCAAAAATGCTTATTCCGCGTGACCACTTGGTGGATCCGCCAATAATACATGTGGCACAAATAGCCATCTGTCCCGCCCCCCCCCCCCCAATTGCCATTTTAGCCATAGAAATGGTCACTTGAGCTACAGGAAGGGGAATTAGTGCTATTCAAACGGCCATTTCTACTATTAAACAGCCATTTGAACCACAGAAATGGTTATTTGAGCCACACAAATGATCATTTGAGAAAAAGGAAGGGGCATTAGTGCCATTAAAACGGTAATTTCGTTGCGGAAATGGTCATTTCTAACAAAAAGTGGCTATTCGAGCCACAGAAAGGAGTATCTGTGCTATTCAAAGCGCCATTTCGTAAGAGGAACGGTCATTTGTAACATAAAAGTGGCCATCTGCGCCACAGACATGGTCTCTTGTGCCATAAAATCGGTCATTTCTTTAGATAAATGATCATTTGTACCACAAAAGGGGCCATTTGAGGAACAGAAATGGTCTCTTCAGCCAATAAATTGTCATTCGTGGCATAAGAACGGACATTGGGTCACAGAAATGGTCCTTTTGTTCGAGAAATGTCATTCAGGGCACATAAATGCTCATTCGAGCCGCAGAAATGGCTATTTGATCCATAGAAATGGTCATTTGTAGTGGATAAATGGTCATGATGGCCCCAGAAATAGTCATTTGTGGTAGAAAATGATCATTATAGCCGCAGAAATGGTCATTCGTGAGGTAGAAGTGGTAATTCGAGAGGAAGAAATGATCATTTGATGCACAGAAATGATTATTCGAGCTGGAGAAATTTACATTTTAGCCGTAGGGACGTTCATTTGAGCTACTGAAATGGTCATTGGTGCGGAGAAATGGTCATCTGGACCCCAGTAGTGGTCATCGAGCTGCAGAAGTGGTCATTTGATGCTCAGAATTTGTCATTTGTGTCATTAAAATGGTCATTGGTGCCTGAGAAATAGTTTTTTCTGTGGTTGTTTCAGACAGACAAAGGTGAGTTAATGTTTCCAGAGGCTATGCTTTCAGCCTAGGGAAAAACTGTTTACCTGATGGTTCCGAGTAACGGTAATATTTTTCCAAAGTCTACTGGGCACGGTCCGCAACTGAGATGATTGCTGATAAAATGCTGGCGATAGCCGTAAACAGCAAATTCTTGTAATTTCCATAGTTTTTTTTCTTGTTAATCTAAAACGTTATAGAGAAATTTTATATTTCAGCTGGCTTACGTGCGATTATCGCTGGCACTAAAAACACGTTTAACACCCATGGACCCAGACCCACAAGGAAAAATATTCTTCTAGCATTTTCCAGTGGTGACTGTTTTATCTTCGTTGTTTTCACAGCATTTGGAAGTTTTCGAGAGTGTGAGTGGTTGCCGATTCACGCATGTTTGTGGGTTTCGGTCACCGTTGGGTATATGCATGGGGTAGATAAGGCTTTGATAGATGGTTGCGTGCTGGTTTGGATCAGACTTATGTGCGTTGCTGTGTTTTTGAGTGTGGTTGTCACTGAGCCTATGTGTGTTTGGGGGTTTGGTGTTGGAAACAATTCGTCGGCAGTTTCTGTCTGACAGACGGCCGGGTGCACTTGAAGGTGTGACTGAGGCTTTGTTATTTATGTGGGTGTGAGTATTGTTCTTGGATGTCGCTGGGAGAAGAGGAGATACCCGCATCAACATGCACACCAACAGGCATATTCATACCGATATCCACAACCTCAATTACAGGGGACACTACAGCCGCTCAAGACATAGGCGTCGGTTACTTATAACGATATTTTGGACAGGTTTTTCATAACTGATTCTGAAAGAAAACTTTTTCTCGCTTTGTTTGCTCTGAACTACGATACATATCATAATTTCTTATCGCATGTTACTTCTTTATATTTCGTAGTGAACCATTACATACATTTCTGCAGTGTCGAATGGGGGTACTTCCACGTAGCTCCGCCCACTTTTTACAGCGCATTCTTCTGGCATAATTTAACTACGCTAGTTTTATTGCCCTCGTTGAGTTATCTAAGAAATCATGGTTTGTTTTGATCCCAATCATGCGCTAACTCGAGGAGGGCAGGTCAAAAAGTCGACTTTCTCAAAAACCAGTACCCCAAATGTGCCATTATCATTGTGTCTGAACATTATTTGAAAGTTTCGAATAGGCCACTCAATAGAGCGCCAAAAGTTGTCTGTACGACATGGTTTTCAGAATAGTAAGTCTGAATTTCAATTTTTCGAAGAATTTACAAAATCGGTCCAAAACGATACTCCATGCTACATTGCACTCCTGATGAAATCCATAGGACTAGTTAAAGAGTCCAATATTTTATTATCAAAATGAAGCTCAAACTATGCTCGTTCCACCGCCATAAACTAAATTCTTCAATGGCGTGTTTTGTTCCAGACAAATGGCTCTTAATGGTCCTGTGGTCTCCGAAAACCTCATGCTTGACCTCAGTTTTCTCGAAAACTACAAGCAAGAATTTCTTCAACTTTTAGTCTTACGTAGAGATCAATGGGTACTACCAGTGGTTAAAATATCAGCCTCCCGATCGTAGAATTGTGGGAGATCTGATTACTAAAAGTTAGCGAAAATCCGTATTTCTGCTCTGGAAGCTATACAGAATTCACAGCTGAAACATTGATATTACATGCTGACATTGGTTAATTTATTATGCTGATCACAAATACTTTGTCAGCTGGTTATGATTAAGAGCAAAGTTTTCAAGAAAAGGAGAATATCTTATATTCACACTTCTCTTATTTGCTTGGTGTTTGTTTCGAATCATTTTGTATTGATCCATGAAATCCAAAACACATTTAGGTGGTTTTCTCCTGCTATTTCAATCATTGTCAGATATTTAGATTCCATTTCTGCAAATATATGATCGATTCACTAGCCCCGTTAAAGACATCGTCGAGGGGATACATGTCGTCGTAATGAGTATTGCATGAGTCGAAATAATGATACCCGATATGTAGCAAAAACCCTTGCTTACAACTAGCGAGTTCTAGGAGCTTTCAACACGGAACGTTTTCATGAAATCCTGTGAATCAACCAGCTGTACTCAATGCCTAACTGCAGAACAGCGAATAGAAGGAGAAAAAGTGCACATTTGCTACTAGCAAGAGGGATATCAAACAAAATTTCAAAAAGTATTTGACTGATTGTTGGAACACTGGTCCTTATACTGAACCTATTTTCAGTAGGTAGTATTTTAAAATTTCAAACAAGCTTGCCACTTTCCTCTAAATAAACAGGAATACGATTCTAACATCATGTTCAACCAGTGGATCATGCCACAATCACATGGAAAGCAACATATAATGCTGTCGCAGGCGAATATTTCTCAGCTTTTACGTATACATGATTCAAACTGAAACAGGTGAAACGCGTGCCATCCATAGGTGAGATCATGATTGCTAAATACGTTGTTGTCAAATATCGAAATGAATGGTGGTTAGCAATAGTGCAAGACATCGAACCGAATCTAAAAGAATTCAAATTTGCATTTACACATCCTCGTCGGCCAGAACTGCTTTCAAATATCCTATTATATCGAACGAAATAGATTTTGAATATGAGCTCTTGTTTTTGTACTGCAAAAACCTCCTAAACTCGGTACATGCAGTACTTACTCAATTACACAGCAACAGATAACAAAAATACAACACCTATTCTCTGAAAAATACCTATACTTGTTTCCGTTCATATGCAATGATTATTCCATGTTAACCACAACTACAACAGGATCCTGGTTCCTTTTCTACTATTTTAAAAATGAACCAGAAACTGATCAAAATAACAGAAGCAAAAAGTCTCTGGAAAACCCTTGATAAGTCACAGCTTTTCTCCATCTTTTGGAAGTTTTGCACCTAACCCTAACCAGCGAACACAATATTTGTGATCAGCATAAAAAAGCTCTTAGCGCAATCCTTCACAGGATTAAAATGTGAAACACGATGTAACTGCTTTCAACCGTCACGAAAATCTTGCTTTCTTTCATGAACCCTGCTAGCCATTTACTTATAATTTCTCACTGAGCCACTACGGTTGCAATAAAGAAGCAGTTAATAAATTCTCATCAGAAATTAGCGAAATATATTCACTAATCCTGTAGCGAAGATCGGTGCAGTTCCATGACACCCTTGGAGGCAATCTATCACTTCTGCAACCGTCTTCAAACCTGTCAGTAACGGTCTGTGGGGGCGGGGGGGGGGGGGGGGGGGGNTAACCAATGTCAGCATGTAATATCAATGTTTCAGCTGTGAATTCTGTATAGCTTCCAGAGCAGAAATACGGATTTTCGCTAACTTTTAGTAATCAGATCTCCCACAATTCTACGATCGGGAGGCTGATATTTTAACCACTGGTAGTACCCATTGATCTCTACGTAAGACTAAAAGTTGAAGAAATTCTTGCTTGTAGTTTTCGAGAAAACTGAGGTCAAGCATGAGGTTTTCGGAGACCACAGGACCATTAAGAGCCATTTGTCTGGAACAAAACACGCCATTGAAGAATTTAGTTTATGGCGGTGGAACGAGCATAGTTTGAGCTTCATTTTGATAATAAAATATTGGACTCTTTAACTAGTCCTATGGATTTCATCAGGAGTGCAATGTAGCATGGAGTATCGTTTTGGACCGATTTTGTAAATTCTTCGAAAAATTGAAATTCAGACTTATTATTCTGAAAACCATGTCGTACAGACAACTTTTGGCGCTCTATTGAGTGGCCTATTCGAAACTTTCAAATAATGTTCAGACACAATGATAATGGCACATTTGGGGTACTGGTTTTTGAGAAAGTCGACTTTTTGACCTGCCCTCCTCGAGTTAGCGCATGATTGGGATCAAAACAAACCATGATTTCTTAGATAACTCAACGAGGGCAATAAAACTAGCGTAGTTAAATTATGCCAGAAGAATGCGCTGTAAAAAGTGGGCGGAGCTACGTGGAAGTGCCCACGGGAAATCTTTTGGTAAAGGACACAATCAAATTAAGTTCAAAACTTTCTTAAATATTACCAGCATAATTTTTTTTGCACCATCCGAAATGTAAAGCGTGAATTCTATTGAGTTTTTTGCGTCAAATTTTCAAGCCATGAAAGGACTCACACTTCGTTTGTCTTCAAACTCGAAAACTTCATTTAATTCCAACTTCCAGTTCGACAATACTGAAAGATGAACAAAGTGAATGTTGAAAGCGAGAATCATTTCGCTAAAATTAACTGCATCATGACTATTGTATTACGCAGTTCAATAGAATAGATATATGCTATTGATGAATTCTTAATTTTCTGAAATACCTATGAAGTTGTAAATTAACTCATATTGTTCGAAATGAACAAAACATATTCTGTGTCAACCAATCCATATTTGCAAACGTTGTCTTTCGAAGTTAATTCTTTCTTTCACTTTTATGAAAACAAATACTGATTTTTCATGGTTTTTCCAAATGGAAAAATGCAAACTTGCATTGCTCTGATATCCATTGTAGAGCAAAATAATAAATGATTCGCATAAACTTGTAGACTTTAAACGTATTGTTACAGAGTATTTATTATTTATCTTGTTTATTTATGAACTATTAGGTAATCCATTAATTTTTATTATATGTACTATCTAGTCGATTTATGCAAACATTGTAGCAGTGGAAGGTTGTACCATTGATGATGAAATTGTTCATTCAAGAGAAAAGGCGTATTTCCCTAATATGTAAATACACTTTTCCTCCCTTGGATTAATCCGGCATAAAAAGCATATATAAACGAGAGATGAATGCAAGAATAGTAAAGATGATAAGACGTTGGTTTTGATCTAGAGTGTTTGTTGGTGAAGACTATGAATATGAATCTTTCTCTGAGTGTGTGCATGTTTCGGCTGTCGTGACTGAAGTTAGAGCTTGAATGCTATTATACGGAGACCCATATTCATACACCCACGCAGCGCTCATGTTTTCATTTTATCAATACCAAGTTGTATTAGATGCAGAGTTTTATTTTCAATCGAGTACTATCATTTTCAGTGAAGTTCATGAGGCTAAAAGTTCGCCTTGAATATGCCTTTAAGTGTGGGTGAGGTTTTGGTTGCTGGCCTGATTGGAACTTTGGTTTCTCATGCTGCATGTTCGATCCGTTATAGACTTCTACGAATTCACGAAAAACTGAGAGCACCGTCCATGCTCTTAACTCAAACAAACTCTGATTGATACTCATACTAAGAGAGACGCGTCGAAACGCAAACATTTTGCTCGTTGAGCCCCATCGAAAATGAAACCTGTCAGTAGAGAATACATTTCTGCATCTAACGCAACCTAATAGAGACCCAAATATAGATCAGGGGCCGAGTCTAGTGCTGACATTAATAACGTTGTAAATATTTCAAATTAGATCATGTTTCTCTCAGCTGTTTGCTTAATTCGTTATCAAACCGAACTTTTACTGGATAAAAATATGCTTCCAGCATTGGTTTAAATTCCGAAAACCTACAGATACACGTAGAATGTCGACTTCTTGGCATCATTTCAAACCTAATGTGAAAAATTGAAGAGCAGTCAGATCTTTTCTATTTCACTCGGCTGTATCTTCTTGTTAAGTGTTCAAATATGTATGACTATTGAGGCGTCCATAAGAGAAGAGTAATCATCTCTGAAAACTCACCTTTCTACTTTTCAATGTTTCACTATTATATCATTAACGAAATTTCATTATAAAATCAAGTCTATTGTTGTTCATAAAAGGCATGGCTCGTCTTAAGCTATTCTGCTTGAAAACAGTTTTTGTTTTTGATTTTCTGTTCATAGAACATTATTGCTGCGAATGAATATGTTTTTCTTCAAAGAAATCAGCTTATTATTATATATCTACTCTTCTATCTTACGATTGTTTAAAATTTCCCTTGTTGTTTCCTCATATTCATTGTATCCTCTCATGAGTGGAGTAGCTGGAGCCGACAAAGAAAATTTTCATTTGATTATCATATTCTCCACAATCTCCATTAATGAATTACGCCATCGCTGTTCTTCCTCTCGAAAACTGTGAATACCGAATATCTTCAGTGGAAAATTGAAGAAAAACTCGAATGATAACATTACTGTACTTACATTCAAAATATCTTCGACGTTTGATGCTCATTTTGGTTCGACAAATGATCGAGCGTATTTTGCTTGAATTTATAGATGAGAAGTGTCGGGTTTTTTACCAATGACACTTTTTCTCAAATTATGTTCATTTTTTATGATGTGTATTTTCACTGTTATCTAGGATAACGAATTGCACATTAGGAGATATGAAAGGTATTTACCTCTGAATGAAGTGAAATAGCAGTATGCAAAAAAGAAAGGTAGAAAACAGACAACTACAGTAATGAGTAAGATTATTTAAAAAAGCATCATACACAGGTTGATTCACCTATTTTCGGTAGTTTTCTTCGGTTTACTGTAGTTCGAATAAACTTGGGAAGTCATTTATTTTTATTCAGTTAGAGAGCGAATTCATTTCTCTATCGGACTGTGTATTTTTTATCTGACTTATTCTTCATGTTGACTGAGAATTAAGACAAGTTTTAAAAGCTATCAAGAATTGTTTTTGCAGGGTGATATTACGCTGCAAGGGGAGCATTTCATTGAAAATGAACCTAATTGTAGTGAAAGTGGTCTCAGATTAAAGAGATCCCCGAGAATCATGTTTGGGCAAAGTATTAAAGAAAACCGTGCTGTATTCGAGGAGAACGCTTAATTTTAATTTTTTAAGTTATGAAAAACAGGTTTTAACGCTATTCATGTAACGCAGAATTTTTGTAAATACACTCAGATAAAGCAGACTCAAAGTAGATAATTCGATAGAGAAATCTAGACAACTAAAATTTCATTCAGGAAGACAGAATTGTACGAAAAAAGTTCTTCAGAAAATGACTCAGATCTAAGAAAATCATCAAGTTTATTATCAAGATAGACAATGAGTCCAGTAAAAAATGTATGGCCTGATAGAGCAACGAGTGTTTTATTGATCTATATAAAAATAAAAAAGTTTCAGTATTCACGTAGGTAATAGTATCAGAGGAGATTAAGCGAGATATGATCTAAAAATTGCTAAGTGCAAAAACAATTCTTGATAGCTTTTAAAACTTGTCTTAATTCTCAGTTAACATGAAGAATAAGCCAGATACAAAATACACAGTCCAATAGAGAAATGAATTCTCTCTCTAACTGAATAAAAATAAATGACTTCCCAAGTTTGGTCGAACTACAGTAAACCGAAGGAAACTACCAAAAATACGTGAATCAACCTGTATTTCTTTCATTCTTCACACGGACAAGAAAAGAATTTGAAAGAAGCCAAACAAGTTGATAAGCAGTGTTGAAAGAAGAACTATCAATAATGTTGTAAATATGCTCGACTCATTTCATTGAAACTACATCCAGATGCACAGTATCGAAAAAAGTCAAAAAGTGTTTTTTTAGGTAATCCTGTTTAGAGTACAATGAACTTCTGAAATCGAGCCAACAAGAAATATTTTGTTACGCACATAAATAGCAAGATAAGCGTCTCAACACTTATTGCAAATTGCAGCCCTAAACTCAAACTTGATATAATTTTTGTCTCTTGACTTGAATATGTTCGGATTTTCTACTTTTATTTTTTTCGACTCCAAATTATTCAATATAGTAATTAGTGGCAGTGCCAGGGGTGGGCACAGCCCATCGAGAGGAAGTTTCTGGCGCCTCTACTAATAGTAATACAACGGTATCATGAATAATGTGACAAGCATTCATCTTTCTTTTCAATGAGGGTGTGAGTAATGGTGGTAGATACTCATTTCAGTCAGGGATACCTTCCGGCGACATTTACAAGTACATCCACATTCTAGTCGCTTTTCTGACCTTCCATATTGTCCATTACAAAATTATGAAGTGCTGTCTTGGATGATTCAAATGGATGGGTTTTCATAGTAATTTCTGAGCATGACTTAGAATTAGACACTCACAAGAAAAACGTGCCAGTTCATTATCTAGCAGATTGCCATTTTATTAGATACGTCCTATGAGAACCATATGAAACAGTAGAAAGATCAATCCCAATATTTTCTATCTGACGCGTTGCTTACAATCGCCTATTATCAGCATAGACTTACCTGGAAAAATTTAGCACTCAACCTGGCTGTTACATATTCAACAAGAGACATCAAGGCGAAAGTTTCTCGACAATGATATTGAGTGCCATGGTGATCCAAAACCGACCTCAACATATCGAGTTGCATGCGATGTACAGTTAAACATAAATGAAATAAGATTAACAACTTCGGAGAAATTCTGATCATCAGCTAAAGTTTGTATCAAGATTTCTCAATCAACATCTACGACAAAAGAGTTATCTATTGTAAATAGGAAAATGATTAATTCTGATCAACACAGTATAGGGAAGTGGGATTATCAACCACAACTGATATCATTAGTGATTTACTTCGAGTTTATTTTCAGTTCGAAGTACCGGACTTCAAGTTTTCATGTCAGCTTAAAATGATGTTGCTGTAGGTATTGCATTTCCTCACGAATCAGCAGCACACAGTAATACATTAACACCCACACTTTGGTGTGTCAGCGTTTCCGTTTCCCATTCTCAGGAGGGGAAGCGCAAAAATTGACACCACCACCTGACTTATTCGGCGAAAAGTTTTTGTCTTCATTGCATTTGTGGTCTTTATAAATCGATAGAAGAAAATGCTATGATCACGAATATCATATTTTTTCATTATTAGTGGAATAATAAGGGATGTCTCGGGTGGTTTTGAAAGACCGAAAAATCAGTTTTTGGCCTAAAGGACCATTAACATTCGTATAAGACGCATTGAAAATAGAGTCATTCGATGCATCATGCTTTTTTCTGTCAACATCTATAAAAACGATTTGGAGATAACAATCTTTTTTAATCAATAAACATTGAATACCGTCCCGATTAGGTTACATAGTCTTTAGTAGTGTTTATTATTGTCTGAAGAAAATACATATTACATGAACGAATGAATACGATTTTTACGGTGACACGACTTTTGAGCCTACGACAGTTGAGCGCCGACAGTTGAGTTCCCGACAGTTGAGCTCCCGACAGTTGAGTTCCCGACAGTTAAGCCTAACGGCAATTGAACCTAGCGACAGTTGAGCTCCCGACAGTTGAGCTTCTCATATATAGGTATCGCCCGACTATCAACATGAATAATTATGATAGTGAAAAGCTTTATTAAAAAATGAAAACTAAAAATAAAATAATGCTCTGGCTTTCTTCGAATACTCTTCACTCGTACATGTATGAAAATTACTGATTAAAATTTGCAATTGTTCGTCCATTTCCTCATAAATTAACCGTTTAGTTAGCTTTGAAACACCAGCATAGGCTCTTTTCGCAAAAATTAAATTGGCGTGTTGTTCTGTCTTGAGATCTTTAATTGATTCGTATATCGATGGTGCTTTACGCATACATTTCTGAAAAAAGTATTTTACATGAAGACTCTAAAATTAGTTCATAAGTGTGGAATCTTACTTGTAGAGCATTATGCCAACCTTCCTGGCCATTATTCATGCGTGCTAATTTAATGTCAAGACGAGCGAAACAATTCCAAAATGAGATAGGAAACCGAGGTAAACGATGATGATTATTACGATTGATACGACCAATATAGATCACATCGCCATGTGACTTGGCTTTTGTTTGCTCTTCTATAACGAAAGCCTTCATAGAAAAGTTGATCTTTTCCTTTCGATGATTTCACAATGGACATGGCGAATCGGTACTTTCTAAAATGATGTGTATGCTTTTCTTTCGTTATCGTTAAAATTATACCATTCGCTGATACAATAGCTAATCACGTACGAAGAAGTATCGTCTCTTTCGAGATATTAAATTTCTCTGTTCTACTAAGATAGCCATTTCCAACTTGTAGGTGCCGTGATGTACAGCGTACTTTAATTTTCATAAAATTTCCCCTGACATCTATTTCCTTTGACCCAGTCTGTCTATAAAAAGTTCAAGTGTCGGGAGCTCAACTGTCGGGGCTCAACTTTCGGGGCTCAACTGTCGTAGGCTCAAAAGTCGGTGTACCGATTTTTACACACAAAGGATAACTGGTGAGCTCTTTCTAATAGAACCATTGTTAGGATGATATTCACTCTTTAGGTAATCACTTAATTCACATTACGGGTGGAACGGTTACCGGTTGGTACGGTTACCGGTAAGGGCGGGTACCGTTAGAAAGGTGAACCGATGATTCACCGTCACCGTTGCATCCCTAATCTGATGACGATGATGAGGAGGAGGAGGAGAAGGAGTCAAGCTACAACTTAAAATATGATGCTAATCTTTCGGTGAAATCAGAGGAATCTACTTCTTCAGAAGACGAAACGAATGGCATGCCTTCTCTTTCTGCAAGTGGTAAGTCTGAATTTCATGGTATGAGAGTCGTTGATACGATTCCTTCTTCACTTTCGAATTCCTATTTTTGTGTTGACATCGATGGTAAAAAGAAATGTATGCATAAGCAAACAGCTTGCTGACTTTTAGCAGATCAAAAAGTAGGACAATCCTCTGATCGACTAAAACGTGTTCAACAGTCGAGTCAACGAGTGTAAAATCTAAATGAAAAAATTATATTGATTGCTCAAAAAGACTTTTTTTCTATACTTGATGTTACATATTTTTTATGTTGACATATATTTCTTTTCTTGTTTTGTGTTGTTTTTTTTTCAATAAAAATTAAGAAAATTAAACTCTTCTTTTGTCCCAGGAGTCTCGATATCCATCTCGATAGGTGACATGTCGAGGTTTCTGATGGGAATAGTTTTTTTTTATATGAGCTACGCCCTTACTTACTCATTGATATAATGATTAATTTTCAAGCTCCATGAGGTTTTCTCCCT
Organism: Rotaria macrura; assembly: GCA_900239685.1. Taxonomy (NCBI): domain Eukaryota; kingdom Metazoa; phylum Rotifera; class Eurotatoria; order Philodinida; family Philodinidae; genus Rotaria; species Rotaria macrura. The sequence goes on along the minus strand of OENT01001173.1, from coordinate 5,070 downwards.
TTCGACTAGAACGTTACTAGTTACATGGGAAGTGTCTGAATCCAACGCAACTTCTGCAAACACATTAACCGTCTCGAGAAATCCAATGGGAATCCAGAGACTCTATAAAATCCATTGGAAATCCCGAGAATCTATTCCAACTAGTGTTTGCTTAATGACTTTATAGTTTATTTTCAAGAGCCAGTTTGCATAATTCACGATATGTTTCTTGAGACGCTGCTCATTCGAGACAATCAGATTTTGCTCAATTTAACATGCATCGTGGACAAAGGAATTCTATGAATTTTGCTGCAAGCCATTTTTAAAACACTGATCCTTCGATATTTTATGAGCATTTTATCAAAGACTCCAAAAGTGATCATACTTAATCAAGGAGGTTTTGTTGTGGTCATATTTGAGGAACAGTTAAACCGAATGAACTGAAACTTTCTACGAGCATAAACCTCAATGAGTTCTAGTTAGAGGAGAATTTTTGTATCAAAATACTGAGTCCTCTTTATTTTTTGAATCACCCAATATCTACAAAAGTGTACCTCTTTGGGATATTAATTAGATCGTGTGCAACGTTTGTTTGAAATTTGTTCACAGTCTGTAGTGTTCATTTAAAATAGACATGTGAGAGAAGTATCACTGTTGCAAGTTTCATCTGTTAAATGAGTCTCGCTGTTTAGGAGACCATCCACAAACGATGATTTTCATTAAAATCATAAACTTGGGAGGACCCCATCTTTGAAATGCGGGTATTCTAAGGACGGGCTAGCATGGCTTTGAAGTACCCTCGGATGAATGCGATATTTTTGATAAAATTCGCTTGGAATGTCTAAGAATGAATCTAAAAATCTTATTGCAAGGTCTAAACTTGAACCACTTTTCTAAAGGAAACATAGCAAAGTTCTGTTATTAATCAGGGCTTGTAATCAGACCACTTTTTCATGCTGGTTTGACTGGTCTGATTCGTCCGATGGATGTGAACGACCGGCTTGACTCTGGCCTAATTTAGAATAGCACTATTAAAAGAGTATTTCTGTTACAAAAAATATTTCTACATCAGCAAACTGCACATAAATTGAGGTAACTTATAAGAATGTTGCAAAAAATTGATTACCACAGTAATCATAACTTGAGTAAAGTCAGACAACCTTTATGTCTTGAAAGAAGCACGAGAGTCAAGCCAAATTCCATTTTAAACCGAAAGACTAATGTATATTCATAGATACTCGAACTTGAAGACTATCATTGATTAACAAAAACTGCGACGAACATATAGTCCTCCAATTAATTTCACGCAATGAGATAGTTTAACGTTTTTAGTTGTACTGTTAGTTTTAATACGTGTTTGATCTACTTATATTTCAGTGGAGCCCATGCTGTTTAATGTTTATGATAGAGCGGCAGCCTTGTGCGCTGATGATAAGTATATAAGTGAATCAAATCAATTCTTTTTTTTATCAGATATATAAAGCTTTGAAAGAGTTTGTATAACACAGATTCCAGCTTATCATGAGTTTGCAAGAGATAAAGCCCATTTAAGAAGTCTTAAGAGAAAATCGGAAAATATCGAGTGTTTTTTCGGACGAAATTAACAAAAATAGTGCTATTTTGCTGCAATTGAAATTTTTTGTTTCAGTTTGAAAGATCGATTTCGATTCATTTAAGGCTCTTTTAATTCGTTAACATAACTTTATCTACTAAAATTGTTTGTCAAAAATTCGATTAGAAAAGTTTGAAATAAATCATAATTTACTTTCAAAGTGGAAAATAATCAGATTTCTTTTGTTCAATCAATTTGATGTAAATGAATGTTTGACTGAAGATAAAAATTTTTAAAAAGCAATTTTTTTCCATTTCTGACATGAAAAATTTGATGAGAATATAGATGATGGCCGGCCATGCGACCAGAAAAAATGATTGACCTGCCCAGTCCAGTAGAAAAGTCTATTTGAGCTGGGTGGGGCCAAGCCGGGGTGGATTGAGACTTGTTGGGCCATCGGGTCAGATTGCCAATTGAAAGGACTCTTACGAATTACCTGAAGACTACTGTCGTTTTACGTGAATTCTATATGGTGAACATCTGCGCATGATTCTCTATCACTCTTTACCATAAAAATATCCTTTGAAAACGAAAAAGAAATTCTTTCAAAAAATCCCTTAGTCCTCTCGAGGGTTTTGTATCCAATATTTTTCATGTTTCATCATCTTTCGATAAGAATACTGGGACCATTTTTAGAGGTAGTGCCCTATATTTTATATCAGCTTGTAGTAACAACTGAGAAATTCAAACCTGCACGAGTTTGAGCTCGACAAGATGCTCACCCATTGAGATGCGACTTGTCAAAGTGAATATGATTGATCAAAATTATGATTTTCTGGAGGAGTTCCTGAGTCATTAGGAATAGATGAAAACGTCAAAATCGTACCAGGCAAAGCGCTATATGCAGTGATTCTTGTCGTCGAATTTCCACTCTCTAGCATTACCCATTCGATCGTACTCATATGTACGAAAATCCAAAAAATCATAGGTATCAGATGGAAGACGTTGGAGTGCAGTACCCAAGCAGACAAAATTTTTTAAAAACGCGTTTGAGCTCCCGAAAATGGAAGAAAAATCTAAAAAAGTGGACGTGTTTAGATGGCAATCGATGTTCTCTATTGTGAGCAAAAAACGCTCATTTTCCCACCTTCTTGTGGATATAATCGCGTTATTAGCTAAAAAGCGCTTGTAAATGCATAAAAAAAGATATAGTGGCCGTCTTAATAATACTTAAGAATTCTTATTATGATCCTGTCATTTATAATGACTATGCAATAAACGACAACTATTTCTCTTTTTTTATGCATTTACAAGTGTTTTTTTGGCTGATAACGCGATTAAACCCACAAGAAGGTGGGAAAATGAGCGTTTTTCGCTCACAATTGGGAACGTGGATTGCCATCCAAACACGTCCACTTTTCTCGATTTTTCTTCCATTTCCAGGAGCTTAAACGCGTTTTTAAAAAGTTTTGTCTGCTTGGGTACCGGGATTTTTGGAAAAAAATGTTTTTTCGTTTTCAAAGAATATTTTGATGCAAACCTATAGGAAATCGTGTCCAGATTTTCACCAGGTAGAATTCATCTGAAACAATAGAAGTCTTCTGGGGGTTTCTCGGCGACCCTTACTACGTTTCCTATAGAAAAGATGTTCAATTTTTAGATATTTTGCAAGGAGTATTTTGAGGCAATTCTTAGTGATTCCACACGAATTCGTCAAAAAGTCTTAATCATCCGTAAGTACTTCAAAACCATACAAGTCCGTACTTTGGGTAACCCATATTTCGGGATATGGGCCCTCCAAAATTCATCATTTTAGTGAAAATCGTCATCTATGGATAGCCTCCTCAACGATTGGAATCATTTAAAGAGCTGAAAATTTCAGGAACAGTACATATCCTAAAGCTTTGAACAAACTAGGAATTTAACATGCCTACGCAATTTCAATCGAGTGTTATGAGGGCGAAATTACCAAAAAGTGCAGTTGTTTGCAGATATTGAAGGATTCCTAACGTACAAATGACTCAGTATTTTGAGACGAAAATTCTTCGCTAAATAGACCTCATTGAGGTTTATACCCTTAAAAATCGTCAGCTCATTCGGTTGAGCTGTTTCTCAGATATGACCACATTAAAACTCGCTAGATAGATATGCTCACTTTTAGAGCCTTCGTAAAATGTTACTACAATATCGAAGGATCAATACTTTTGAAAACGGCTTTCGGCAAAATCCATAGAACTCTTTTCTCTACAATGAGCCCTAAATTGAGTGAAACCGAACGATCTCGATTAAGTAAAATTTGTGAGAATACGTCGTTTCTTACGCGAACTGGCTCTTAAAACGACACATATTTTCTTCATTTTCTATGGAAAATCCATGTCTTTAGGAAAACTAATGTTGTTCTCTACACCAAACTTCTGAATTTTTTCATTCTATTCAAGAGGATAATTTACTCTGAAACTGCAATCTACAATATTATACTTTGTGCGACAGTTAAATACCAGGGAAGCATGTCTAATGGCATGCTAATACAGTAACTGAAAAGTTATAAGTCCCAAGTTCTAGTAGTCCTTACAAATTCACCAGTGGTTCTCTAAAATATACCTTAAAAAGTCGCGAGCAGCATGTAGAGGCAGTAGTCCAAAAGTTGAACTGAGTAGTTGAATTAGTCTTAAAAATAATGCTAACTTAATGCTTACAGAGAGCATCAATTAACTCTAATGCAATAATGCCAAGGTATTAATTAATGCTAATGCCAATAATACCTAAGCATTAAGTTAAAAAAATAACTCAAATGCAAAAGCATTAGTATTAGCATTACTTAATGCTCACACTAACTCTAATATGACACCCCTAATGTTACCTGTTACATTTTATTATCAAGTATGAAATATGAATGTGTTGAAACTGAACAGATCTTAACATGTCAGTATACTCTATATCATGAGTTTACTAAAACGTATTCATATGATTTGTATCACAAGCACTAGGTTCTCACGCATAACTCAAACACATTTCAGCATTGAATATGTAGTACAATTCAAACTCAATACTATCATTGAAGTTCATCCTTAGAGAGATATTTAATATTATATTTCTTCCATTTCTAGTGTTCAATTAATAACAATAAATAGATTCGTATGTGAATAAGCTTAAAGTGACTTGTCAATCTTCTATGTGTTCATTGACTAGTCGGTACTCTTGGATGATGCTTTAATTGAAGCAAAGTAATTTCTCATAACATTTAAGGCTGATCCAGCTTTGAACCATTCAATTTGTGCTTCATTAAATGTATGATTCAATTTGATTGTTTCCGTTTCACCATCGATATGTTTTATGCAACATTCGATTGGCTAAATTGACAACGAAATCAACATTCGATTGATGTTACAACAAACAAATTACTTTATCGGCTGAGAATGATTGCAAATCGACCAACGAGATTCGATCCGTTGGTTTAATCTTAGCGTAATCATCGAGATTGTCGAATGTTAAAGCTAACAGACCTTGTTTTTTCAGATTGGTTTCTAAATCGAATGATC
>OENT01001172.1:0-54259 GCA_900239685.1 Rotaria macrura | reverse complement strand
TTGACTAGTAAACGCGTTTTATCGAATTTTTTTCCTTCAATTCTCAGGGTCAACGCGTTTAAATGACGGTTTCGGAGTTGCACGTCTGCGTGGGTACGTAGTTTGGTTGAAGAAGAATCAATTATAGTGTCATAACCAATCGGGCAACCACTTCACCTACAACAATAGAGGTCTTGATGTGGAAAAAACTATTTCAAATTCTCTCAGTATCTTATCTAAGAATATACAGAAATGCTAAGATTTCAATTTTTGCCGTAAAAGACTGTTTAGTTACTTTTATTGTGTCTATAAAATTGTCATTTCATCAATTCATCTGATAATAATCGTCTGATCTGATTGAGACGATTTCTTTTTTCTTAATAACAAGCTATAGTTAGTTACTTTCATAATAATTTCTCTTTTGTATCATAATAAGCTAGATAGGATTTGCAACATGTGCTTTCAATTATTTCATGTTTTTAAACCAGTGTGAAAATTATTATTGAGATCTGGAATATTGAAGAACTGTAATTGATTGAAAATTGACTCGAATTATATACCATTTAATGGTCAAATCTGTAAAAAAAATATTTAGTTTCATTGTCTGTCATAGAGAATATTCTATTCATGCCATTGAAAAAACGCATGTTTGCAACTGCATTTGAAACCTCAATAACTACCTCTTCGTAGCTTGTGTTTAAAACGAAGTCTTTCCACGTTTTCGTGTTCTGCATATTGAAATCAATAAAAACATGAGTCCTACGGATTATGATTGAACGAAAACACCAACAACGCATTATCGGCATGAACAAATCCGTGGATACACAAAACTCACATTAGTCTTCTTATTTCGAATAGTACAAACAAAGAGCACTAACCATGGCTAAGCAGGAAACAAAAAAATAGAAATTCAAAGTAATATGAAAAATTAACACAGATAAAAGTGTCGTGACGATCAGCGAAAACGATATGACGAACAGACGAATGATGTTCGATGTGTGTTTAATTACGACTGACATGATGAGACCATTAAACGCTTGTGTCAAAATCAAGATCCATGTATAAATAGAAAATCCTTGAAATGGATTAAGTTGAAGAAATGACCGAGACACTAGCAATGGTGTCACTACGACCGGAATCGAATTCAACAGAGATCCATATGTGTAGAGATAAATGTTCTGTAAATGAAGAGATTGCTTGTAATGTTTTTTCAGAATCCATTCATTATAAACACCAGCTAGACCACTCAACGTACAATAGAGAAAAATCATTGGAAGTCCCAACGGTCGAATATACATTATTGTAGAAGTATTAGGTGATATGGTGGCAGAACTCGTTAGGGTACCTTCAACAAAGAATGAACACATGATCAAATTTTTTCATGAAGACATTTATGATAAATATCATTGAATGTCAACGATTGTGTGTTCTGCATGTGTTCAGAATTTGCTTAACGTTCAAAATTGCTTTCTCATCAAGTCGAACTCTGATTAAAAATTCTTGTTATCCTTAGTATGGCGACGAAGAATGAAATGCTTTTTGTTCTAAAGAAATAGCAAGTGTTCGAATTAATTTCAAATATCACCGTTTCATCTCATGAACTCCAGAACTAATAGCTTCTCAATCATCGTTTAGTATCTAGATCTAATATATAGGTACTACAATCAGTAATTTGAAATGTATTTTTCTTCAAGAAATCACGTGCCTAACTCTATTTAAAATCTAGAAAGTTTTTTGTTAAACAAAAGAAATAGTTATTATGATGTATGTTTGAATATAGAAAATTGATTGCATTTTGAAGTATTCTTCTTTATTTTGTGTTTAACTAAAAGTTAGATTAAACCCTTCGATGCTCCTATTTTCTTCATCTGAATACACTTTTCCTCAATATTATCAATCTAATACTGTGTTGAATACATAAAAAAGAGTACTTATACCAACAGTATATTTCGACGTAAGATGCAAACACATAACGTTGAAACTTCAATGTTTTCTCAAAAGATTTTGATTTGAAAATTTACATTGATGATTGATTTTTCATGCGCATGGAAGTTTTTCAAGATCTTATCAAGTTCAGAAGCATTGAAAAATGATCGAGGATACATTCCGTCTTCTTGTACTAGTCACCTGTCATAGGGATATTTTAGAGTAAAATAGATATTTGATTCCGTTTCGATCCGTTTTCAATCATTAATTGAAGGACTATCTATATTGATCTGTAGACAAGAAACAGAATAATGATGTGTAATAGTCAAAATGCTGAACTTTTCATCACAGAGTACGAAACAAAAACGAAGCTGTGCTGTCATAGAAAAATATCAAGTTTTGTCTGTTGAGATGAATCTTAAGATGAAACAAAAGATTTTAGATCGTACAATGTGACTTTTCCAGATGAAAGTATTGAGATTCAATAATGCGATCATACTATAAACGTTACAATTTAAGGGAAAACGATGAGGATTACACATAATAACCAACACTGAAAATTACGGGCGTAAACTTTAGAAATTTTTAGAAAAAAATGAAATATGTCAATACGCAAACGAAAGTTCTGAGATCTTTCTAAAAAATTACAGTTTCTCTCTTATGAGAGATCTAAAAAATGGTCACACTTTGATATATGAGACTATACAACTAGAACACTGTCACTCCGAAATTCGCAAATATCTATCATTGATAATATTGTAAATACGTGCAAAATGCTATCACTCCACAATAGATTTTTCGCATGTTTAAAAAATAGGATAAATCGAACAATCTGTATTCATTATATAAATAAAATGGCACAACTGTAGAAAAAGAGCACTGAAATATCATTAAATTTAGCTACGTCTCTGTATATGACACAAATAAACTCGTCCAGTGCTGTTATTCTGTAATTGTACTCACACACGCTCTTATCCATCTTTAGTTTTGGAACATGAGTATAAAAGCTTTCTCAAATGAAAGTATAGATATCTTGTTTATTTTAAGGAATATAGCCATGAAACCGGGTGGGGATGTTGGTCCAATTAAAAAATAACACGACACTAAAGTTAAAGTATTTTTAGAGCTTTTTTACACGAGCGAAAGTATAGTTTTCCTGAAAGACTCAAAGAATTACTTGTGTATCATCTATTCATTTTTCTCTTATATTCAAGTGTCATTTTTCTTTTGCTGTTTACCAACCGTCGATAAAAAGTGTAATCGCTGACAAATAAGCATTAGGTGTATCGATCAAAGGCAAAAACACGATATCAACGAATTTTACACAATGAAAATCACTAAATCAGGTGTACCTGGCAACAACAATAAGTGGCCGTTTGACGACTAAGAATCATTAAAAGAGCATATAATAGGATTTCTGAATGCCTTCCATCGGTAGAAGTATGAACATGAAAAGTCAATTTATCAATGCAAAGAATCTACATATAGATCTATTCTTCGATTAGAAAATACCTAAACTGTAAAGAAGACCACCGCATAAGAGGAGAACAACAGCATACCATTGCCGTTTTGAAAGCTTCTGTTTGATGATAACTCGATAGAGAATGGCCGTCGTAGCAATCTTGAAGTTAGACAAAATTTGATACGAAGCTGGATCCATGTACAGCTGCATGTGAACGGCAAGATTATTATTGATAAAATAAATCAGACCAGGTATTGAATAAGGCAGAGAATGTCGAATCGAACAACCCTTGGCAGTGAACATTGACCATGTTTGGTTCGAAGTATACAGTAGACCGATGAAGGAAAGAATGAGCTTGACAAGTTCGAGAACCAAATTCATTGTAGCAGATGAAAATATGATGTTACCGTCACGTTCACAAAGATGAACCAATACTGAATAAGATCCATAGGCGAAGATTTGAAAAAGAATCATGGCCCTAAATGCCAATGAGTGAGAAACATATTCATCTGTCTCTTTGTGAATTGGTGGTTCTTCATGTTCAGATGCATGTCGTTCGATTTCATCGGCATCGATATTTTTAAACGCCATCGTGTTTTAAATCAACTATATTGATGACTGAAGACAAAGTTCGAGTGTATGACATACAATCTCAATGAGCTAGATCTGCGACATTTATTTGTCTGAAAAAGAGAGTTACAAACATGAAAATGATTATACGCATTACACAATCAACTAAAAAGATAAAACATAAAAGCTAATTCTCAGGTGGAATTTTAAAATAATATTTGGTCCACTTTTGTATGAAATAACGAGCGAGTCTAGGCTGCTAGTAACAGGCTCACGATATTTGCCACACATAATAAATAATAGTTTTGTAAGTTTTGTCTAAATGGTGATCATTTTTTGTATCTATGAAGTGAGTTTGGATATTGCCTTTGGGCTCTAGGATACATGACTAAGCTTAAAATAGAACCGCTTCAGTGTTCAACGATCGATTTTTCTATATTTTACAGAGAAAACCTTTTTTTCTTATTTATTTATTGTTTATATAAAATATATATTCAGATATTTCTCACTTGAAATCATATATTGCAATCAAGGGTTTAAAAATATCAGAATGTTTGATTGTTTTTCTATGCTGAAGTTCGATTTATATTTAAAACTATACGGCTAATATTATCTTTACGAGAGTTAGGGCGACACAATAGTGACTAGTGAGATTGTGCGATTGATAAAAGATTATTGCTAGATATTTAAAATAAATATCTGAGATGAGATGAAAAAGAGAAGATGCATTAAATGTGAACGTATGAGTAGTTTAAAATGAAGCATTATTGGAGATATATTGCTCCTGTTCTTATGTCATTCTCAACTTAAGTGATTCGTTTTCGTAATATAACTATAAATATTTTGAACTCAATCATTGTTTCGATGGAAACATTGTTTCTCTTTGAGCGTTTTCTTTTTTGTCTAATAACAAAGGAAAGAATCAAACAAGCAAACATTTTCGTTAATAAGAAGAATCATCATTTTCTTCTGTTGACGTTTAGAATGTGAAATAGATAAGAAAAATTGTAACCATTCTTCCAATGCCATTGTGATTCGACACATGCATTTATCAAATACAGCATCGTATAATTTCAACAGCGAAAACAAATTGAAAAGCTTGCTTACATTCTCGCAATAATGTATTAGCATGATTAATCGATGAATAATCGTTGACTTTCAAGATGTTGGTCATATCATAAGTTACACTAACATTTTGAATGATTGGAACTGAAACGATTTTCTTTGTTCATAGAACTTCCGAAAAATTCCTGTTCACTCGTCTCCATGCAAACGATAATTACCGATAAAAATCAACAACGTTTTTTTAGTTGTTTGTCATACGTCTATAAACAATTAATTTTGAAGTATGCATATAGGTCTATATTTATAGTAGATAAACGTGTTATTAAAACAATTTGAAAGAGTCAGTTCCATTGAAACTTGACATGGTTGATTTGTGTTTTAGACAATGAAAGGTTACATTTGTTTTTACATAAAAGGATGCGTTGTTTTAATTTTCAAGCAAGATTTGTTCACAAACATGTCTAATTTGCTTGTATCGATGAAGCTTGTTCTTTTCGAATAATTTAAGAATCAAAATAAGAGTCTCTCGAATGCTGATGATATGATGAAGCCTCCGAACGTGTTATTTATTGACGTATTTCATATTCGTTTCGTCGCAACTAGGAATGTCGTGTTCGCATTTAGTGGAGAAAAATACAACTGCTCTTGGATTCACATTATTTTTTTAGCCTGAAGCTTAACTATTATTAGCATTAGCATTAATTAATGCGTTGATGTTTGCATTAGTTTAAACGTGTAATGCATGGTTTCACAAAACAGAACAAAACTATCTCGTTTTGGGGAGTATGTCTTACAGATAAGTCATTGGTGAATCATATTCCTGAACACAGAATAGCTTTTTTTTGTTTTATGAAACTATGTATTTTAGGTTAAAACTAATGCTAATACTAAAGCGTTTAATAATGCTAATGCCAATCATACATAAGTATAAGATCAAAAATATAATTCTAATGCAAAAGTATCAATATTAGCGTTGTATAATAAATGATCATGATAATGTTTATTCTAATTTAACACCTCTAGCCACAATTACAGAACCGTTATCCTAATTTAAATTGAAAGCTAAGAATTATAGAAATAAAGAGACAGTAGAAATTAATAGCAATAGTAAAGTATGAGACACAATCGAGAAGAAAACATGTATCAAGAAATATAACCGACACATTCGATGAAGACGCAGTTCTTCTTTAAAATCTTTTTCTTGCAATATACGATAATGAGTTTTGCAATAAACATGAATTGGTACAGATCATCTACTAGATTAAAATCCAAATCGAATAAGTAAATTTCTTTGAAATCTTTCAAAAAAATGAAAATATTTCTGTGACTCAGTTTCCTATTGTTCTAACCAGTGTCGTAAAAAGCTTTCCTTTGTAAGTTACAAGCTGTAAGAAGCTGAGAATAAAAACGAAACATTGGCATGCATTATTCTCTTCATGTGAAACTTATCTTTAACATATTTGAAAAATTCTCGGAGTTCCCCTCGACAAGAAGTAAGAAATGTCACACGCGCATGTGGGTTTGTCGATAGATGACTCTTTGCTTCTATTTATTCACAATTCACAAAGTGTACACATCCAAAATTTGTCAACGTTCTTTTTTTATGTGATGGTAATTAAAAGGAGAGTGAGAAAAAGAGATGAGAGTCCTTGAATAGAAAAGCACATTGAAGTGAGAACAAGAGTAATAATATCAAGGTGAAGAGCGGTAGAGCAAGAACAAAATTAATACGAATAGCATAATGATAGAAAGGTCAGGATAAAAATAAGAAAGACATGTGTAGAAACGATAAACATGAAATAGAACGTATAGCTAACAGGGGTCTCGATTCTTATATTAGACAATAATACACGAGGATGAAAACCGAGAATCTTACATTCTGTATGTTGTTTTTCATTGAAATATAAAAATGAGCTGCTTTCTTTATCCGTTAGTTACATCTTGATCGAGTTAGGTTATGATGCAGACAGAAATTTGAGAAGATTCTTTTCTTTTCTTCTGTTATTTTCAAGATTTTTGCTATTAAGTACTGGTCGACAAATCCCAGGCAAGAAATGATTTATGATTGAAAAGAATACGTTACATTTACATTTGATTTCTTTCGTTACTACTGCTGACGTGTTTATGAGCAAGAGAAAAATATCTCTTCATTTCAGATTTGATGTAGCTGTTGGCAATAAATTAAATCATACAATCACCTGTATCAGTAATACGAATGCCTTGATCTTTGTACGGCTAAGAAATGATTTACTATCAATAATTACTATACACACCATTACCCAAAATATATGCATGTGAAAACACACGCGTCACTTTATGGTTCTGATTTAGACTCCGTTACAGTCATAAAAAGTTTAAGTTATAAAAACTAGTTGAACTTAGGTAAAATTAAGAATTCAACGTTGGTTTCTCGTAGGTTCTTAAACACGACAATGGAGATTTTTAAAACGCAAGATAGAAATGCTTATCATCAATGATTTGTGTACCTAATAGTCATGATAAGAATTTTTTCTCATCTGAATCAATCTTCCATATAGCAGTTTTTTGTTAGCTATTTCTGCTACAGAGCTTATATATTGTCGTGACCAATAACATCAAAAAATAATGATGTGGTACGTAGTGTCGTGCATCTGATTGCGTATGTTATTTTTTAAAAGAATGTTATCATCAATAAATAAACTTTGACCATTCAACATAGAACGTGGTAAGATAACAAAATTAACTCACGTAGCATTCCAGACTGGATAGAATACAAAAACGAATGAGACATCGGGTTTCTCTTGAAAGAAAATTGTGAGTTAGATAAAAAGAATCACACGATAATTTGATTTATTCTTTTTATTTGGCAATCATTATAATTCGTATTTCTTTGATCAATGAACAGTCATCAATGCCTCGTGAATCCACGAAAAGCATCTTCTCGAATTTCGTTTTGAATCATAACTACATTCGATCAATATTTGGTGTATGAGAGAAGTAGCTCAGTTTCAAATTACTATAGAATACAAGGCACAGAATAAGCATCGTCATTGGACTCACTCAGCACATATCAGCAACTATAAATATGTCTCAGTTATTGATAAGCCGTACAGCAAATGATGTCCTCAAAACTTTTCAAGGAGATATACTTCGAAATGAAACCTTTGAAGCTACTTAAGATTTCACGATATAGATCTTGCAAAGAGAAAAGACCAATAAAAAAAGTCAATATTTACAATGTCCGGAGCACATATAAGCATATCAAGTCATTCCAACCAGTGATTTTTTTTCAAACTATGGAATTTGATGAGCTTGATCGTCATTTTCAGCCGTTGTAGTACTTTCAATATTTCAAGTGCGTAAAAATCAGTGTTTTAGTCATAAATTAACAGCTGATTGTTTAATTCGTTACGTATGAACTGATAATTTGGTTCTTTTCAAAAGAAATCCAAATAATTATAATTGGTTTAATCTATGAGTGATGATTCAGATTTTTTTTCTCATCCAAGTAAAAGATACTATTTTCTTTGACATAAAAATCAGTAGTGGTCGAAGTGACACCGTTTGTCCTTCTGGTGTTTGTTTTGACCCCACGTTAATAAAATAGATATAACGCACATAGTAACTGTTAATCTCTATGAGTTGTCTTCAGTCTGTAACTAACGTAAGTGGTAGGTTACTACATGTTTTGTTAAATAAAATGAAAGTAACTTTTGTGATTGTGGTAAAAAATTTAGGTAATATGAAGCAATAAAAGCGAAGAATTTAATATTTTGTTTGTAAGTGATGCTCATACGTTGAAGATGTGGATGTTAAAAATTTATTTGCACTACTGATACCTATGAGTGTATAACATGTAGTTTTGAATTAAGAGGGCAGTTAAATTTCTAAAATCATCTAAATCTAATACAATTCAAACTCAAAAAGAAGCACGAAATAATGAGGTAAAGAAAATTTACTTTAGCACTTATCAAGCACAAATCAAGTTTAATTCTCAACAATATAAATATGATGACACAGATACTTTTCGATGATCATCTTTCATGTACAAATGTTCATGAATTGTGTATGAAACAGTGTTTGCTATGTACTTACCTATTTACGATCACTTGTGTATAATTTCTGCTAAATATCATGTTCAGTTATTTTATTCAGGCTCATATCGTATCAATGATCAAGATTGTAACTACTTTGAAGATACGAAAATGAGTTTAACACATTTATATTTCACTTCTTCATTCGTGGATACCAAAACGAAACGATCCCATTCATGTACAACAACTGTTTAATCATCTCGAAATCAATTCAACTTAACATTAGATCATTTCGTTGTCGCAGTAACATATCAATTCTTTTACTCAGAGTGAAATTCTACTCTAACTGAAGGACATGCAGAAATCAATCATGTGTAAAATACTCAGATGAAGACACTACTTAATCTGGCCAATTAGAAAAAACAATATTCTATACTTCATCGAAATTTATAAACAAAATGACGCATCAGGCAGAGGTCAAGAACGAACATGTGTACAATAAAGAATAAACTATAACAAAATGAAAAACGTTTATATTTTCGACTTTTCGCATATATTTCATGTTCGACTCATGAGAAGAACTATTCATGTGTTATTAATTATTAAAATATAGAGAGTTAAGCTGATTTACTGAATATTTACACGAACATCAAATCAATCATCAACGTGTACATGATGAGAAGAAGAAAAAAAACAATATCATAGCATTGTGTAGACGACAACTTGATCTGAATTGAGAATGATGTTGGAAAATAATACATTCAAAAAAGTTTGTTTTTCACATGGACCTATTCGCAATTGTTGAATTTGAATAAAAAAAGTTCTATGTAGTTGGATTATACGAAACAAAAGATGACAATTGCTGTGTTTTAGTGGCGAGTCATTTTTGAAGCCGTTGTCGAAGTTGATTTTTGTTTTTGACTCTGAAGACCAACGTTGCCCAACAATTGTGTTGGAACATCTCTAAGTTTTTCTTGGAAAAAATCTACGAATTGATCGTCATTAAAATCAGGATCATCACTGTATGAATCATCGCCAAATTCTTGATGTAG
Source organism: Rotaria macrura (assembly GCA_900239685.1). Lineage (NCBI taxonomy): Eukaryota > Metazoa > Rotifera > Eurotatoria > Philodinida > Philodinidae > Rotaria > Rotaria macrura. The sequence continues at coordinate 44,192 of OENT01001172.1, read as the reverse complement.
TGGAGTACATGGATCCATACATCGAAAGACTCCCCCTGACATGGCTGCAATCTTAGCCATGAATTTTCTCGGATTCGGATCATCCGATGTATGTCCCATGAGAAAAGCGATCGTATGTATGACACATGGCTTTTGTCTTTGTTCTAACCATATTTTCAAATCTGATAAAACAATATTGATATCCATGGATGGTTCACCGCCCGAAAGTAAGTAAATTGTATCGACTTCTCCATCATTCAACGCTTCTCTCAATGCATCATGCGTATTTGATTGTCCCTTAGCTTCTAGATGATCAAGATAGTATTCAGCTTGTTTTAAATTATCCGGTGCAGCTAGAGTCAAAGAATCTTTCCATCGATAGACATGATTATCAAAATGCATGATATTAAATTTGAACTGGGCTTGAACACGATGATGAAGAATTTTATGAAGATCATGAACAATGTATTGAAGTCGATTGAAATATTGACCACAACGTGTTTCAAATTCAGTATTCATCGAACTACTTGTATCAATGAGGAAGATAACTCGAGAACTCGTGATCGAACCAAAAATGTGAGATTGACCACGAGCTTCAGCTAAAATTTGATCGACTTTTGGTAGTAACCTGTCTGGGAATAAGTTTCTCAGTTGAAAACGATTTACTGGATCGAGGAGATTCTCATCGATAACTTGTAATGCTTCAAGACGTTCTTCGGCAACAGGAATCATTTGCAATAATTGTGCTGCTTGATCACATTTTAAACCGAACAAATGATTGTCGAGTAAGTGTAGTGAAAGTACGAGTTCGGCGCCAGGAAAATATGATGCTAATGCTATAACTTGGTCACCACTGAATCCTTGAGGAGATCGTTTTATTTCATAGACGAGGTGTTGAACACGATCAGCATACTGATTTGATTTAGCTAATTTAGATATAAGTCGATGCATTTGATGTTCGGAACGAACACCATTTATGGGAAGTTCATGATGACGTTCCCATGCATTTGAATGAACAAGATGAAGACCATGGCGGCCCATGGACGAATTTTGAACTGCTATGAAAGAAATTAGAAAAAAAAGAATCTGATTCATGTTTAAAACATCTTTTCTTGCTGTTTGTTAGAATTCTAGTCAAAAATTAACATTCGAGCGACCCTCGCCGGTTATAGCCTGTTGAATTTGATCAAGTTTTCCTTAAAAACACCTCGTAATGTTCTAGCTTTCATTTGATTAAAATGTCGCTCTGGAAACTGAACTTGTGTAGAGAGATCTCTTTATGTGCGTTCAGTTTATAGAATACAATTCAAAAATAAGATTTTTCTGAAAACGTTAAGTCTTGTTGTGGTTGCGAAAGCATACCCAGGTAGAAAAACCTGATGCAAAATCGTATGAAATACATACAAGATCTTGGAATATGGGCGAAATCTTTCAAGAATCTGAAAAAAAAATCGTCCTCTCTGAGGTCTTGCATAAGATCGCACCGTAATATTCTTAAAAGATCTGATTAATTTACAAGACCTTTCAAGAAACTGATTGTGCGATCTGATACAAGATCTCAGAGACTACGATTTTCGTACGATTTTTTGTCGGATCTTACACGATCATATAAGATCAGATGCAGAATCTTATCAGATCTTAACATCTGGTTGTTTGCCCTGGGTAGACACGTTGAAAAAATCTGATAAGTTCATCAAATCTGAATGTACACTTACACATCGTATGAGTTTTTAGTTGACAAACAAAAAACTTAATTGAAATCGAAAAAAGACATTTGAGGAAAATGTAGCCCCTCTTGTTGCAAAACCAACACAGTATGAATGATTTTATATCCTTGGAATAGTATTGACTTCTTAAGTATCAAATTTTGAAATTCTAAAACAAAATACGGTAACAACTTATGTCATAGAGTACTAGTTCTCTACAACTTCGCTGAAGTATCTATCAGATCAAATGGGATATCAAAATTGAATCATACAATACCTATCTTAGAGTATAAAATGTGAGTTCTATACAAGGGGAAAATACCATGCTTTTTAATTTTTGTGATTTTCTAGATAAATGCAATTTTGGAAAGTCTTATGGTGAATATCAACAAATAGAAGGCCTGAATAAATCCCTAGGAGTATCAGAAAAACGCAGAGAAACTCATTGGTTAGATACGAAATTTTATTAACTGCAAACACAGCCAAAATGAGCTTTTGCGATTGAAAAAGCTTCCTAAAATTCCAAATTGACTGTGATGATATTGAGTCGGTCTCGAATTCATGAAGAGCATCAAGGAGTAGTCAGGAGTACGAAAAGAATTTAGAAAACTCCATTGCAACCTAGCGAATTTCTCAAAATTGTATAAAAAACAGTGAAAAATGATGCTCTCAGGGAAAAAAGTTCACTAAATTCAGTAGCAGATGGGAAAATATTTTATTCACCATGAATTCACGAAAAGCACTAAGCAGTAGTTAGCAGTACAACAAAACTTGGACAAAATCAAAATACATGACAAAATTTCATTACTACAAAAATGACTAAAAAGACGTTTCCCCTTTGGTTCTATATGTCTCATATATATATATAAGATTCTATGGAACCTTTTTCCTAGTTTTTTTCTCAACTTACTATTTTCGATTTTGGATTTCATTGTTTATCGAATGTTAGTATTCGTGTCCCTTCGTTTCCATTCGTCATTTCAAAAATAAACGGAAGAAAATTCTTCTTTTTCTGAATGAAACGCATACATACATTAATCACTGAGAAAGAGAAAGAAAAGAAATACCTTGACCGACAGGTGAGAGCACAATGTACAAAAAATGAAGTGGTGTGTCGCTGTTAGAAATATCTGAATTTCAAAGTGCATTAGCATACAAATTTAAAACTTGAATCAATCTATTCGATGACGTGAAGTTTCAACAGCTACAGCACGCCATTTATCGTTAGTGAAGATTTTTTCAGATCATCTTCATCGGCCGCGTACGTAAGCATGCAGTTTTAAAAAATTAAACTGGAATTACTCGAAAAACAATTGTACTAAATCGTGTGTCATAAGCTCGTTTTTTCATTCTTTGTTCTGATGATTAAAATTTGATTCAATAAATAAAAATCCTTTGTTTTACTCATTGTACCATAATTATATGGAATTGAAATGAATCGAATGGATCATGGAACATAAAAAGAACATTTTAGAAATTTCTTATTCCTCAGTAGATACCCTTGCATAATTTGATTTTCTCTTGAATTTAACTACGAAGTATATTTGCTATCTTTCATAAAAGTCGTTATTTCTATATTGAGTTGAACAAACTGCCAAGAAAGAATGTGTCTTCATATTATATTGACTGACATCAGACATGTGTTCAATATTTCTTTCTCTTACCTGAATGCTGCATTGTGACGATGACTGTTAAAAGTAAAAGCGAGTGTCACTCTTTTTCTCATTGCAAAACTTCACTTCGAAGAAATAACCCGAAGAGGCATGAAAGAAAAAAGGCATGGAACATGCCATTCGTCCTTGAGCTCCGGTAATGCATTACTCTGTCTTCGCTAAGGAAAGAATAAAGTAAAAGTATCGTTTACATACTGCTTTGGAATATTTTTGAAGACTAATACATTGTATTTCAATAGCTCTATCTACTTGTCATCTTTGACAAGTTTTTGACAACATGATTCATGTAATTGATATTCTTCAGTTGAAACATTTTGAAAAGAGTTTATTGGACTCAACCATTAATTGAATTCACGTCTATGGATTACAATCTAGTCGATATTATATATGAAACAATGAAGTGTTGAAGAATCATTCATGCTTATGGTTTTTTTTTATAGATTGCTGTCCAAATCTCGAAAGAAAAATTCTCGAAAGACAAAATTTCGAAAAAATAGTATCCCGAAAGTTGAATTTTCGAAAAGATAATATCCCGAAAGATGTCCTTTCATTTTGCCATCATTTTAGTCTGTTTAGAATTGATATTGTATGAATGGTCTGCTTTCTTTGATTTTCATTTCGTCTGTTTTTGCCGACTGTGTTCACAAACGATGCTTCTTTTTTTCTCTTCTCTTTCGTGTACACCATCCATGTCGCACAAACTATTTATATTCATTCATCTCTTGACGAATTTTTTAGAAACAACGTCTTCGCATACGTCTGTTATTGCCTTTTTTTGTTTTCTTCACCTGTACAGCAGAACCATGTCATTAAGTAATTCAGAAAACACACCTGCAATCTCATTTCTTATTAGTAATAAGAAAAAGCGTCCTCTCGTTATTGATGACCATATTTATCAACAAAACAAAGTCACCGCGAAAGTCAGTCATTAGTTATGCGATATCAAGTCGTGCAAGGCGGGTGTTCACCTGAATTCCAATGATCAGTTTCTTAAATACACGAAAATGTTCATACTCATATTCCTGTACCAGAGCGATTAGAGATTCTTCAGATGCTAACAAATATCAAAACTCGAGTTGGTCGAGAGGCAAAAGCGATTGGTCAAATATATCACGATGAACTTGCCAAAGCAAATCTTTCTAGAGCAGCTCTTGCTATTGCTCCTACAGTTAGAGAAGCTAAAAAGTGATGACAATTTTCTCTTTTAGCAAAATTCTATAACTTTTGTCGTCTAGATCATGGACTCGATCAATCTCGACGAGGCCGTGGATGTATTTGTGAATACTTCGTCAATACATACCCATACCCTCCCTCTTTGTTGATTTATTGTCATAAACTTTAAAAAACATATTTGAATCATACAAAAATTCTATTCTGTAATTGTAATCATATCTATCATGACTGACAGCAATTCGACATTTTCTCTTTCAATATTTTAATTTTTCGAAACTTTTGCTTTCGATGATTTATTCTTTCGAGTTTTTTTATTTCTTAACAGGGAGTTTTCGAGATTATTTCATTCAAGATTTTGTCTTCGAGAGTTTTTTTTTTTGAGATTTTGACACACTACCTTTTTTATTACGAGAGCTGAACCTTAATTAAATACGCATGAGCATCATTTACTCCAAAGTTGATTTAAATCGATCTATGAATAATTGCATGAACTTCTGTCATGATCGAGTCGTCTGGTCACTTCTCATTTACAGACATAAAGAAAATGAAACATTTTTCATTCACTTTTTCAATTGATTAGATTTCATAGTTTATTTCGAAAGATTTAATTGATGAGAAAGTCGGTATGAAAATTTTCAAATCAAATCAAATTCATATGGAATCAATAGATTTTTTTCTCTTGTAATCAATGAATTTATATTTAAGATGTAAAAATGCCAATGTCATGAATATGAATAAAGTCCTGAATCGGTTTAATTAAAGTGGAACACAACTTTTCATAGAGATTGTATTGCTACTTAAAATGTTGATCTCATATTCATAACCGGTGTTATATGTATGGATAGATAGACATACAAGGATGCAAAGATCTTGATCGTTACATAAATACTGCAATCAATTTATTTTTGAATCTTGTCTATAAATGCTTTTGTGTCTTAATGCTTCCGTGTGCATTCGATGATATAATGACATTGAGATGCTGTATTCGATTTCAGAAGAAAGTTCATCATATTTGTAGCACCCATACTGTTCGACGAACTTAATGAGTTAAAATTAATTAAGAAGAAAAAGAAAAGCGATAGTTGAGTGCATTCTTCAAATGAGAGTTTATCAAATGAAAATAATGAAATGTACTACTCATTGAACGTTATTAAGTACAGAAACTTTTATTAAGACAATGATTGGCAGATTTTTTTAAATGGTCTACTTGATTAAACAAATTATCTTTTACATGGAACAAGTCCTTTCCTACAAAGATTCCTTTCTAGTCAATTAATTGACTTTTTACACCAAGCATTAATTCTAGAAGAATCACAGCCAGCATTAGTTTATAAATTGAATACTTGTGTGTCTATCATGTATTAACTTAGTTCGGTGAATTTTTAACTCTTGTGTACGGCTGTATAATTAGTCTATTGAACATACGACGAACAGATATAATAAGAGTTAATGTTGTTTTCCTTCACCAAACAAATGAGTAATCAAAAGTCAGCGTCTATATTTTATCTTATTGGAATATTGGAAAACAGAAGAAGTGAACCGATAAAAATTACTGTGGAATAGCTGCATGCGTCTTGAAAGATTTTCTCGAATAAGAATCTCAGTTATTGTAGCAATTTCATAACTTCTAAGGATGAGTAATTCGAAATAAATGCTGTTCTAACCCATTATAAAACGAGGTGTTTATTGCACAAATTAATGTCAAACGGTTTTTTTTTAAACTGTCTCACAATAGCTTCATGGCCGAGTCTGTATCTTAGTGTACATATATAATCGATCGTTGCATCCTAACATAGTCGAATCATATCTATCTTACCATAAGTAGATACTCTCATCAAGTTATATCACACAATAATCCAAAAGATTCGTTGTCAACTGTAAGTAAATGAGGCTGTGTTATTTTCAATTAACTCGTTAAGCAAGACTGAATTCAAGAGACTATATATGACAGGTCCTTACTATCACATATGCTTAGTAAGTGTTAAAGAGTCATGATCGAAAATTTTCATCGTATTCATCCATTTTATCAAATTGAGGATTCGTCATCGTTTGTAAAAAGCAAGTCATTTGTTCGCGACTAAACAAACAGCTTAACATTTCGAGCATTATATAATCCGAAAATAACTTTTTACTTGTCTTTTCAGCTATTCTTCATAGGAAGCAAAAAAAATATCAAAGACTGAAGCCTATCTGGATGACAATGAAAAATATTCTCTAGTTCAACAAATAGAACATATGTGCCATTATTTCAATTATTTTATGAATTCAAAAGCAGTTTGTAAATAAATATGTGAGATAAAGATGCATTAATATCAACGCTACAAAATGACGAATTCGGCTATCACAATTGATTCTTGATAGAACTGGACAAGAATCGTCTTTTGTATGTATGGAGATTTTCGGATGCACTCAAAGCAGGGAAATATAGTTTCTATCGGTTAAGTTTAAACAATCAGAAGTACTACGTCTTTACGTTGAAGTCTCTCTGATACAGAAAATTCTTGAATAGCGAGATTTTGTCTAGAACATTCATTAATGATTCGTTGATTACCATTTTGAATAGAATTATTTTAGTTCATTTCAGTCACAAGATTTATTAATTGAAAAGAAGAAAAACAAGGAAGATGATCATTTATTTCATAGTTAGTTTTCTTCTTTTAGTATAATAATTAGTTTCATGCCATTGTAAAAAAGATAAATGATGATAGCATTAACAATTTTGTATTGTTTGTTGGAGGGTAGTCACATCCGCACCCATGCCAACCAATATATTTTTCAATTTACTGAATGTTGATGGTGACACAGTTTTTGTACGTCTGAGCGCGTGGACAAAATTTATATATGACGATAGAAAGAGAAAGATTTTGACTTACGACATTATCCAAATCAATTCATATTTTGTACCGACAATTGGTAGAATATGACACGAGTAGACAAGAGAATATTCGACATAGTTAGAAACAATTACATTGTAATCACCTTTTGGAACTATTTATATACATATGATATTCTATCGAATCGAGAAAAAAAAAAAACATAAAACGTACTTGGTTTGCTAAATTCAAGTTCAAATGCTGCAGGTTCCGATGCATTTTTTACTCTAGCCGTACCCAAAATACTTGTATATTGGCCTAAAATATTATGAGCTTGATTCCACACACCTACCGATCCATCGGCATTTTTCGTGTATGTTGCGTTCGAACATGTATACCCGAGTTCGAAGATGTTCTGACTTCGGTATGCTTCATACCAAAACCCGAAATACTGAACAAATGCGATGGAAAAAGAGCAGTTTGAATTGATGGAAAAAAACGCCATTGAAGAAATAAATAAAAACAAACCTTGGAAACATCAAAGTCTTTTTGTGTGACAATCTGTGGACATTCGTTTGCAGAGAATACCGAAGAAATCGAGAATAATACAACGATTAGTGTGGCATATAACATGATGAGGATATCGATTGAAATATGTTATTCTGATGCTTATTACAATTTTGTTTTATGTAGTAAGACATGCAAGGTCAAAATTATGTAACCATCCATAATTATCAAGTTTAGAGTACAAAATTCGATGTCGCAACGAGATAACAAAAGTACAGCAGAATCGACAGAAAAAATTTCTAACAATACACATGATTACGATAAAAATCAATATTGTTTTTAACGAAGAGTCTATATTTCGTCTAGGTAATCGAGTTACATCGCTGTGAGAATGTAAAACAGACTGGTTGAATGTTTTAATTCGATTCATTAGATTTCGGTTAAAAACTGTGGTGTTCTCATTGATCTATCGATTAAGTTAATCTAACTATTCGAAAAAAGATAAAGAAACACTATGCGCATAAGAATATGACATTATATTGGTAATGATCTTTCACTTGACTAAATAAAACAAAATTAGCTTCAATAGTGTGATGATCTTACGAAAATACATTCGAATTTGAAGATTCTTTTATTAGTTTACATTGATATCTCTCATTCAGTCGATATAATTGTTACTATTCTACACTAGAAAAAGTATAGAAAGTATGTCATTTTTCTAAAATGAGTTTTAATTTTTAGAGTCGATATTTTGTTTTGGGACAAACTACACACATGAAATCCAGCATTTATCCTTGCACAGTTTCTTCATATTCGTGGAGAAGAGTAAAGAATTGAAGAGGCTTTGCATATGAAATTTAATATCGAATAGAAATTATATTCAGACAATGTTTTTTCAGTATAGAGTACGTGACGATGATTGACCGAAAAAAGAAAACTAATTTATTGATTGCAATACGATGATGGGCACATTTAATATACTTAACGTTTGAGTATAACTACGCATGAGACACGCTTTCTTTTGCGACAGATTAAATATAATTGTTGCTAGCCTTTCATTAATATTCACATATTTAAGAGCTGATTGGATCAATAGATAAGCAATGAATACATATTTTAACTGAAACCTCGCAATGTTCCGGTACAACCTGTTTTTTATTAAATATCATTCGCAAATATGTAGATCAACAGTTGAATTTGAAGTAGGCGTATGTAGAAGAGCAATACATGATCACGATAAATAATTGCGAAGTAATACAAGAACACCAAATTAGAATATCAGAAACTAACAATTATCGAAATCTAGAGTACTATTGCCCATTTCAAAAACGAAGGCGAGTGGATACAACTATTATAGCTGTATCCACCCGCCTTCTTTTCTGAATTGGATAATAGTATAGTTTCTTTAGATTTCCTCTCTCTCTGTCCACATCATCAAAATTCACCTTTCTTTTAAAAATTATTGGTGATTTTCCCTAAACAACGTCCAGGTTTATGTTTCAATAAGAATTCGTATTTATTTATTTTCGAAAACTTTAAAATTACTTTTTGCTTCAATTTACATAAAAAATTCAAGAATCTTCGTAGTAGAACACTTAAGGGAAAAGTCGAACTGAATATTTAGTGACTAACTCATAGTAACTAATGGAAAAAACAAGATACAGTCATTTTCGGTTGTTGTTGTTCTATGATTCTATATAATGGTCTATTTAGATTTAGACGAACTATTTAAACTTCTTTCTCTTAATAATTAAAAAATGTTCCCTCTCTAAGAATATACTATTTAGTCTTTTATTCTCGACAGATAATCCGTTTTTTATTCTTCTCAATGCTCGAAATCGATGAATTTTGTAGGACATGAGTTTCAAAAGATGTGCTCGTCTTCTCACCTAGGCTCAGCTTAAAAAATTCTTTTCTTTTCTAATTTGAATATTTTTTCATTATGTCGACTGTTCTTAGATCTCAAAACTCTTTCCAACTGCTTTAAATACTTCAAAAATTTGTAAGACTTCGGAAAATTTTGAAGTGCAATTATTTTGGCTTTTTCAATTTTTTTATTAGCCATGCTCAATTTTTATGGGAAATCTCAAAAATTTTTAGTAAATGTCAATTACAAAATGTAAATAAAATGAAAATCTCAGTGATTGTATCCTTTAACAACTATAACTCAGCCAAATATAACTACGAGTCGTAGTTTGATCTTAATCGAACACATGGGTTTTGACTCTCGATTGACATGTGCATATTTAATGTTATTTATACTGTTACCGAGAAAAATGCTAGATGCTTTAAACAAGAGCAATGGACGAGTGAAAGTTCTTTTTACTGGTAAATAGCAATGAAAGCTTTTCTTAGTTCCTGGATAATTCATTGATTATGATAAAAAAACAGACGAAAATCACCATCGTCGACCGATATCAAGAAGGAAATCTACGAACGTTGTTGATTTCAGCAGCTAAACCGCCATATCATCTCACGATCACTTCAATTGACGGTTTTGACGACATGGGGCAGTTATTGAACTAGCTGAAATATATAGTGGAATCATAGATGACCGAGACAGATGTTTATAAACAACTCGATTAATATGTCACTGCTTTGACACTGAAATCGTTTTCGGACGAAAGAATTCTTTCGTACAATCATCAATTTCATTCAATCGATTGGAATTATTATCGTTTCACATGTCATCACCTTTCTTACTGAGTCATCTCACTAGAGGTGTATTCAAATAACCTTACAACACTCATAAATCTTATTTATACTTTCTCGAAAGCAACTTCTCCTGTTTCACATAGAGTTGAATGATCGACAAAGAAAATACTATTTATGAATATATTTTGATTTATTTTCCATACATCTTCAAAAGAAAAATAAAGGATATGAACGTTTCAATTATGTAATCTACTGTTCATATTCAGAAATTTTTATGGTTTTGGTTACTTGTACGAAGTGTGGGCAGTATCCACGAATTGTTTTCAAGTAGGTTAGCTACCATAGTAACTTCTTCTTCCATCTTCTCTCTCTAGACACATAACTAACGATTCAAATCAGCCATTGGTTTGTAGTACCTGACAATCATTCTCAATGGAAAGATAGCTTATCAAGATTGTGAGAACATGGTGAGTGCACATTTGCAATAGGAGATATATGACATGTGAAAAAATTGGTAACAGCTGATAGTTTCCTAATATGGGCTATGACTGATTCATATTCATTATCTCTCACTTGGCAGTTGAGTCATCATAGCTGAACGCTACTGAAATTCAGTATAATTTTCTCTATGAGAGTGTAAGATTTTGAGATAGCAGATCTCATACAAAGTCAAGTTCTGATATCTTTCAGGCTCGTGCAGTCAGTCAACATACCATCCAGTGCATAGCGCTTAATATTAGTCTTGTTGAGTTTGTATATAACATTTTATGGGGAAGTAAACAGAAAGAAAGTATCAAAAAGAGCGTTTAAAAACAGTGGGCTGTTCTGTCATTTTCAATTGAAACGCTCATGCCCTTTATTTTTCGTCTGAAAATGTATGGAAAATAAATCAAAATATATTCATAAATAGTATTTTCTTTGTCGATCATTCAACTCTATGTGAAACAGGAGAAGTTGCTTTCGAGAAAGTATAAATAAGATTTATGAACGTTATTTGTTTTGAATACAGCCGTGCATAGCTAATAATCGGCAGTGTTGCAAAAGTACAGCGTGTTATTTTCGAATTCGTATCTCTACTATCCGTACCCATATTCGTATATGGTATCTAACCTGTGCTTTGCAGTACTGCAATCTATGGATCTTCCTTAGCTTTAGGCTGACACAATGTTTAACATGATAGTCTTGATAGTTTTCGTTGGTTAATTATTTTAATTAATGAGCTCCTAGCAATGGGAGCAAGTTTGTCCAAGCGGTATCTTCACAATTCAACATACAACCATACATCTTGCCATTCATTTTTGCCTGGAGATCTTCCCAATCACAGTATATTCGAAGTATTAACATTCAATCATGCATTCGAGAGAACACAGCAACAAGCAGGGAAATGCAAAAATACCTCACTTCAGCATACTTCCTATATCTCAATGCGATGTTATAACTATAGTTCAGAAACTTTTACCTATTTAAGGTCTACCTTTAATCTTCTTTACAGTATATTAGTGGAAGCCCAGTCTATGTATATAAGATTTCTGACAGCAAAGTCTAAATACTTCATTATACTTCAAAAGTTAAGTAAAACGAAGAATTAGGGTTCTATTGTCTGATAGATTTACAATAGTTGAACGTCAACGAATACATCTTAACATAGTGTGGTAGTAGACGTGAAATAACAAAACTGTTCTGAAGAATAGTTATAGAATAGCTCGGAAGCACAGACAGTACGCTGAAATATGGCAATGTCACCTTCCCTCTCTTGGCACAATATTCATTACTGTTTCAGGAAACTCAGATTGATTGATGCGTGAGATACTTGATAGACTATTTTCAAGGTATCGACCAATTATTTCCAAGTCTCACATAGTCAAATATTTTATGGTGCATTTAGATGTCGTCGTATTTCAGAAAATACAGCATACACTCGAGATTCTTGTCAATTGATATTGTGATTATTAAATTGAGATTCTCAATAAAGAGACTAGTCGGAGAGACCCTTGAGTACTATTCAATATGAAAAACACATTACTATCAATATTGGATGTAGATTTGAGCTGCTTCCCTTAGCTAGACAAGTCAACATAGAAAAGTCTTTTGTACTAGTTTCACCACACTACAATAATACTCTTCTTATAGGCACTCAAGATTATCTTATTACCAGCATTTGTTCTTGCCCATTGCATTAGTATAGTGTCACTGTTTAAACCAGATACCATTCTCTATTGTAAGAGTTCTGATAGCCTAAATATATATACAAATGTCGGATGGTTCCATGAACTACCAATTCATCTAACACTTCTTGTTATCAATTGGAACAATTTTATCAGATTCAATCTAAATACGTATTCTCGTCAATAGGGTTTTCTTTTTTCAAAAAGCTTTAGAGGTGTGGTTTCCGTTATTCTTCCGAAGAACATTAACTCACACGTTAGTTCGCCAATTCATTAAGTAAAACATCATGTTTAGCTACATGATTCTGCTGTAACTGCAAACGTTCTGATTGCAAAGAACGCTTCCACATAGTTGTTTTGCAACGAGCTTCAGGTGGTCTCGGAATGGCTTGAAGTTTTGTTATATAGGTACGTCCTTTTAAATCAGATAGGTTTTGGAAATAAAGCGTAGCCTGTTCCAAAGCTTCACGCTGTTGACTTTTTCCTGGTAAAAGTCTGTAGATGGGTAGAAGGTCATAGGATATTGCTCTAGGCTTGTGTTTCACAGTAGGAAGCCATTCCTGCCATTTGGATACGCTAATCGACTCTGTACCACCCATTAATTGCAACGAGAATTGAGAATGTTTTGTCCATTCTTCACTGACAGTTGTTGTTGTTGTTTCAGTGGTTGAAGATTTTCTGAATATTCCCCAAAAGCTGCTCTTTCTCACCTACAAATAAAGCGTTTTGATGTTCATCACAAGTAATTTCATTTTAATTACACAAGATGTATTCTAATAAAGTTAGTTAATCGGACTCTTTCATATATCTTAGGAGCATGTTGTTCCATGGAAATCTTTCTAATTCATATCTGTCTCATGGATTCTTGTTTTTATTTTGATGTCAGGTACAGAAAATTTCAAGATAAAATTGTCATGGTTGCTTTAATCTTATCGGAATCAATTTGAATGTTATAAATGTGTTATTTACCTGTTCACGAATCCATGTCGTGTTTCTTATGCGAAGTAAACAACTTTCAAACCAATCCTGTTCCCAGATGAGACCACCCATTGTTGAGCTGTCTACGATATGTGTACCATAATAGTGAAAGAATTGATTGAATTCTTGAATAACAGTTGCATTTGTTGCATCGAACTTCGGAGGTAAAGCAGCGATAGCCATTGCTGTCATATCATTGAATTTTGGAACTGGAAACGTAAGTAAATTTAGTGAATACCAAGCAACTTGCCGTATGGTAGATGCTAGATAGTTATCGTATTGATAGAAACGATGATGAGTAGATACACTTTCAACAGTACGTGTTGACGAGAAAAACCCCCAAAATCCCCTTCTACTATGTCGGCTGCTAAAAAATGTTTGAGAAATATATTCTTGGATGTTTTTTATGATTTTTATGTCATCGACTGCGAGAAAATCGGATGCATCGTGAACATAGAACCCATCAGGAACTCTAAATGTGCGAGATTGATTGTGAGGATCTGTCCAATATGTACTTTCATTGGTTGAATCCAAATCAAAAAGACATTGTCGAGTTTCCAAAGTTGTTATATCAAAGCCACATCCGACAATATCCAAGCCATTAATCAGATCGTTTTTGGATGGAAGATTTTGATTTGTTGATCGGAGTGATGCTGTATACACATAGAAAGTATACAACGATAATATATATAAACCTGTAGATATATCTCATTATCTAAACGAAAAGAAAACCAAATATCTTATAACATATTTCATGAATTGTATATTTAAGTGAATCCATTTGATCGGATCTGATCAGTCGATGAGACTCTATGTGATTCAGAGTCACAGAGCCACTCTCGGATGCGTGCGATTGAATCCTATTTAATTAGTTGGACACTGTTTAGTATTTTATTCGTACACTAAGAGTCGATCAATGCACTGTATTGAACTTAGGCGTAGTCCAACAATGGGATCCGATGGATTTCAGCACGAGAAATCTGAATGTCGTTCCATAACTATAGAATTTCAATAGGATTTCGTTGGTATTATGGAAATTACCATACAACCCGATCGGATTCGATGAAATCCAATGATTTGAATGATTCTTCTCAGGCAGATGTTTAATATGGGCTACTCTAGAAACAACTCAACTGAGTCAATCAAACCAGTCAATACTAAAGGAGTATGGTAATATGAAAGCAAATTTTTATCGATTTCCTATGGCTGCGACATGCTAATGATTACATATTGAGTACTTTTCAAGTAACTGGATAGTATATTCGTTTATTGCACTCTAGTAATCCCGCTTCAGTGGCTTTCTACAATCATCATATTTTATTAACTACTGTAAATATTTTGATCGGTGCTTCTTAATAATAGATATCTGATATTCGGTTCTTTTTTTTTCTTCGAACAAAATGATCTAGTTTCAAAACTCTACGTAGATACATATTACATAAATTTCTCCTATTGATTTCGTTGGCATTTATCTAATCGCTGATTTTTTTTATACATAACGAGCAACATGTATTCTAGTACGCTTTAAATATTGCTAGTCGTATTTCATAAAATACTATATGATCCTAATATCTATCATGGTAACTGTTAAATTCAGCTGTATTCTCAAAATTGTTGAAATAAAATAAGAGTAAGTCAAAGTCATGCAATTAACGAAGGTATAGGCTAAAATTTGATAAGTACGTATGTCTGTGTCATGAATACGAGTTGGCTCATTAATGCATTAAATAATATTGTGAAAGCAATACCTTTCGGATATATTCACCGATAGCCTTTTGATAGCAAACTTCATCATTTTGGAATTCATGCTCATGGTTATGGATTGTTTTTCTTGCCTTGTTGAAAGTAAACTCATGCTTGTTTTCTCTTTTTGTTATATATTTCATGTTGAGAGGTGTTTTCTTTTTCATTGATAATGTTGTCTCTATTCAAATCATGAAGGTTCAACTCATTTTAAGAATCAAAATTTCTAAAATAGGAAATACTAGACTTCTAGAAGCATGACCAACAGAAATTCACCATAGACATATTTTCCAATGCGTCTGCCTACTTATTGAATTTTAAATGGAAAATGAAATAATCTTATTCAACACAGTAAACTGGACATGATGAAGTTTCTTGTCATAAATAAACATATTTATAATGGATTTAGCTCAGCAACCGATCTATGTATTTCTTGTAAGATTTTTCAATTTCTTGTATTTTTCGTTCTAAAGAATTCAGCGAAGAAAATTCATCAAGAGATCTGTTAATTATATTTCTTGAATGTTTCTTGCTATGATTTACTAACTATTCATAGCATAATCTAATCGAAGAAAAATCATTTGTTAAGACTTGCAAGGAAGTAAGTGATAAGTAGTTTATTCCTTGTTCGAGCAAAATATGAGCAATGCCTTTTAAATAGCAACTACTATTGTCAAACTGAAGAATATATCGATCTGATTTTTTTCTCTAGTTTTTGGATCCTGATAATCGATGTTTTTCATGTATCTGTGAGAATATATTCAAATTTAAAGCTGCCATGATATTCAATTTTGCAAAAAGTATTATTTCTTGTTGAGGTTATAAACTACTTACTCAAAACACGGACTATTCGAAATTTATCAATAATATCGATTCAATTTCGATTATTTATTGAGCGAACCAGAAGTGCGTAATAGATTTTTTCGCCGAAATTGCAAAAAGTATGCAAATTTTTTCTGTAAAAATCAAAAATAAAAATCGATTACATTTTTTTTCATCTGTACTGTATATATATATTATGTCATTATTGAAAATAGAAACAGATTTCGTATAAATTAGATATTTGCTGTAGACCGTATAGAAAACATTTCAAGCATACATTTGTTTTATAAAACTACTTAATTAGTCATTGCAGAAGTATGCAATAGTGCACTTTTGAATAGATGAACATGATATGAATTAGCGACAACGAATCATTTACTGTCTTCCTTCTAACTCATCATAGATTATCACTGATATATAATTACGAAAACATATTTTTTAGGTGTCTTTCTCAATTAAAGAACGAGATGTTTATAAAAAAAAATGCATTTTTCTTCTGAGATCAGGATCCAATCTAATAGTACACGAGATAATGGGCTGTGCTACCTCAATTTTTTTGTAAGTATAATTCCTTTGTTTTTCAACATATTATATGAAGTAAGAAAGGAAGGAACACATTGCATTTTATTAAATATTACGCATGAACAACGAGAAAGATGTACTGTATAATCACTAGATTAAACAAAAATGTTGATGCTTTTTTGTTCTAGAGTCTATAATAGACACTGCGACTTTAAGGTCTATCTTATTCATTTTACTTTTTCCTATCAGTTGACAGTTTACGTATTATTCTACTTTGGAACACACATCGATTCGTACGCCAAAAGCTCACTTTTTCCTTATCTTCCATACTATTTAAACATTCACATCTGCTTATGGGTACCGCATCTGAACTAAGAGTAAAAACTTCAAAGCATTTCTTAAAATTTGTATTTCAAATATATTTGTGCCGCATTAATTAGTAACATATCTCTATTTGTTGTTATTACAAAATTTGCATCCACAATATAGGAGCTACTAGTAGTATGTATGTTCAATCGTACTCAATGTACACAAAGCTTATTTTTCATATGACTGATTTCAACAATGATACTGAACTGCCTTTCTGTTGATTTACATACTTGTTCAGATGGTAAAAAAAGAGCTCACTGTTTTTTTGTGACGTATTGATCATCTATCAAATTCTACTAGTTTTTTAAGATCAATGCATTGCGAGACATATCCATATGATAAAAATAGGCAGAAAACAGACTGTTTAGCTCTAAAACTGATCCCAGATTTACAACATGTGTGGCTAATTCCTCTATCTCTCACTGTATACAATGTCTTTAATAAGAAGAAAAATATAATAATAAAGAAACCGAGAAGCGACAACCAATCGTCTCCTGCAGCAAATTTTCTGTCGTGCAGGATTCTCCATTTAAATTTTCTACGAAAATGTATCGAACTTTTTCTTGAATAATCTAAATACCAATGCTGTTCGATGAAATATACTTAAATAGACTAATTACGTGGTAAACTAATTCATCCATCATTTATTTATTTATTTCACATAGAGAATACAATGAATCTTTCGACCTCTTTCAAAGGGTCATTTTCAACACTAAATTGACACGATCTTTACTAAACATTTCACTGCCATGCAACGATTTCTCCCCCTTCGCAATGCAAATTTCATTAAAGAACACAAAGAAATTGTCTTATACATCATCTGAAAATTTCCTTTCGTGTCAATTTAGTGTTGAAAGTGTCTCTTTGAAAGAGGTTGAAAACTTCACTGTATTCTCTATTCGAAATAAGTAAATGATGGATGAATAAGTTTACCTATTAATGAGTAACCTAAAGCTACACAATGTCATGAAATGGTGTGAAGAACACTAAGATGGGGAACGAAAAATACATGAGAATGAGCTTAAGTTGAATAGGCAATCGGTGGTTTATGAATGAAACTAGGACGAAAATTTTAGAAAATCTCTCATTAACGATCAACGATTAATATTTCTATTGGATGTACGTATGTCTATGCTAACAAAAATAGCATGCACTCGCGTTTCTATTCAGCGATCAAACTACCAAAACTGCGTACTACAATTCATGATTTGAAATGCAATTGAAAGGTTGTTCGTTCCTTCCTTTAAATACTTTTCTCTCCTAGTAAAATTTTGATTCTAACTCACAATACTGAAGTGATTATGAAAAATTTCGATTTCTCGTTATGTTCTCATGAAAAACTATGTTAAGTATGTGTTATACTCTAAATCGGTATTTTTCACATATTACACCTAGTTGTACTGAATAATATCGAATGCATCCGGTAATTTAAGATGTTCTTTGCTCTTGGATTCGTAGAACATCTGAGAAGCAGCAACGTGTCAAAAATCAGTGCTTCGACATCATCCGAAAGGAAAGAAGACATGTGTTGAAAAACTAAAATTCGTTCGCTAAATTGATAAGAGAGCACGTCATTCTCAAAATCAATCTTTTTGTCTTGCCTTCGTGATCTATCCAGCATTTCCTTTGAAAACTCATTTTTTCGAACGCTAGAAACGTACGCATTGAATTCTCAAGTTTTCTGTGAAACATGTTGATCAATATCATAGAACGTGTGTTTCTTCGTATACCGTATATGTTTATCTGTCGGAGAGCATGCATTTTACAGTGCTGTCTGTATTAGTAGACTTCCGCTCTGTACCAAAAGACATAGTATGCATTAAAATTTTATCTTTAACTCTAAACGAACATTCCCGCAATTGTCGACAACCAACGGCCTTAGTCAGTAATGTGATATTTCTGTTTCCATATCTGTCTATCCCCATAGACTATTATATGGTATCAGTAATTTATTGATACGTTCTTTATATAAAGCATTTCATGTTCAATTATGGAAAATTCAAGATCTTCTTGACTAATGTGTCTGACATTAGTATCTCATCGACGTATAAACGTTTTTCTGTTTAACGTCAGACTTTGCAAACTGCCGCTGCAGCTATAAATGCAAAAAAATGATCCGAATGTATTCTATTTTGTCTATAATCAGAATTATATTCAATAGATGATTATTGAAGCGACGAGTGCAAAGAAGTAGCTCGAACAGTTATTTCTGAACAAAATGAATTTTATTTGAAACAGCAATCATAACAATAAACATGTCGACATCCGTGACATTGATAGTAATGAAAGTCATCATCACGATTGCAAAGTTCACATATGCAACAACTGTAATGGAAATAGAGATCAGCAGAATAAAGAAGAGACAGATAGCAGTTTTTAAGATTAATGACAGGAACCGTTGAAACTTTATGTTCTCGAGAGCAACGATTAATACAACCAGGATATTGACATATGTAGTGCTTTTGACGATTGAGCCAGTAACCTTGTCGTAGCATATCTTGATCTAAAGATAGATGCTCAAATATTGAAAATCAGCAAATTAATAAATGCTACATTCCCAACAATCAAAATGGAAAACTAAATAGTAAATATATTATTGATACTCGTAACATTGAAAATAAAAATTGATTACAGAAAAAAGTTCTTTTGATACGAAGGAGTATTTTTATATTTCTCGGATTTGAAGCTTCATAATAATCTGAAAAATATCTAAGATAAGAATTATTTTCTTAAGGGTTTGTAGTTCTTATTTTCATTGCTATAAACCACATACACTAGTGTTGGCTAATATCCTATTATGATGTTTTTGAAAGGAACTGTAAAATTTTGAAGGGAAAGTAGGCCACGAATTTGTATCCACTATTGTAGTTATATGCTATGATTTGAAAGCTGAAAATTGAATTGTCGTGATGACGATAATAAGACATGAGATCGACTAACATTACAGAAACTTTCAATAACTGTAATAAATAATAGTGAGCTCATTACAATTTATTTTTCAAGCTACTTGCTACACAATTTTACCTTGAAAAAGTTTGAAAACTAAATAGTAATTATTTGTTATCAATCACAACAGTGCAGATGGAGTCAGAGCGATTACAGTAATTGCAAAATTAGCAAAACCTGATGAGATTTTTGACACGATCGATTCATTCGATAGTCTTTAAATATTATTATTTGTGTGGTTAAAGCGTGAATCATTTATAAAACTCACATATCAATGACTATAAAAGATAGAATGGTAAGTCTGTGTGAACTTTTTGACTTTTAAGAATCAAATAGCCCTAGTAAAGGATAGAAATATCTAACGGTATCATTCATTTTCATTCAAATTATAATCTACTTCTTATCACACGAAATTTATTTCAAGAACCAGACTTTTAAACAATTTGAATTTTTATTGACTTGCAGTCTTTCAATCAGTATTTGCAAACAGTTATAAAAGGATTTCTAATACTTACTTTTTAGTCAACTTGAATTAAGATATGAATACACATGCGATGTGGATTTTTAGCGTGACGACGATTGCAAAAATAAATTATGACCCTCAACAAACACAAATGTCGTCGTTCGCTTTAATAGTTCTCCGTTGTTAAACGAGCAATGAAACGTGGTAGAAAGCTTGTTTAACAGTCGAAGAAAAAAATAAGAGAACTGTGATGTTTTTGTTTTTCTTGTTCAGTCTCAATGCCGAGGGTAAGCGCAAACAGTTCCATTGTGAAGAACTCAGCAATAAGAAATTATTTGCATGGCTGGTGTATACAGTTTGATTATGAAACACGATATATAGTTACTGTTATTAATCATATGAACATAATAGTCTATGCGACATATTTTTTAGGACACACATATTTTCGATTTCCGAAAATTTCGCGGAACTGGAGCTGGTGAGGAATCAGCGTGTAATTTTTGGAGAGACGATAATGATGTATACATTATGATGTTGTTCAGGGACTTTCTGAAATAACAACGTATTTGAATATGAATTAAAATATTTTTCTAGTGCACGACGGTTCCAAACCAACTCCGACAACACCTTCAATACTGACTGAGTTTTAACATAAGAAGATTAATCCAGTTCAAAATTAGACCAGCATCAGACCGATCGTAGAAAATAGATAATTGCTGTGCACGAAGAAATTCTTCAGAAGATAAAACAGGTTGATGAAGAATAGCACTTGCGACAGTTCATACAAGTAGGGATGAGACTTCAAATGAACTTGATTAGTCCTATGGCATTGCTCTAAAATAATTGAAACTCATGACGTTTTCATTTTAGATAAATATCGAGACGAAAGTTTTAGAATGAAACTGATCGATATACTCTTTGGTGGAAAGATACTAAAAGAATTATGTTATTAAACTATTTTTCGGCTAATTGTAAATACGTGGTGAGTGACCCAAGCACATATACCGAATAATGACACTCGACTTGAATCTGACAATGAAGAGTTCTCTAACTCTAATAAATACTGATGCTTCCGATAGTTTTAGAAAATTAATCTTTTCTAACTCGTAATTACTATGGCCACTACCAGATAGCAATTATTTTTGTTACGAAAACAGTACACGTTTGGCTGATCGAGATATGACGATAGAGAGGGTCACAGAATCGTGAGACATTGTCAGACAAATAAGAAATATCTTCTCATTCATCAAAATTAAAACACAAGCTCAATGATGGCAACGGAACTCTCAACAACCAGCGCGGTGAGTTCAATCTCAGAGAAAAAGGTTTACAGTAATGCTCTTGTGAAAAACCATCGGAAAGAGTGTGGAAGTGTAATGGGTAGATATTTTAATCCCTAGTCACGCCCGATCCATCATGACCTAAATGAGCTAACTAATTATTGGTTAAATAATAAACTGATGAATTAATTATCCAATTACTTTACTGTAAGCCAATTAACTAATCTAATGATAAATTAATCAAATATTCTGTATGTATATGTAACATTTCTTTAATGAATCATAAACGGTCCATCACAAGACCATAACATACATTTTAGTTAATTAAATACTTAATAACTGTATTGTTAATTAATCTCTCATTACAGACTGTGACCGGCAGAATTCAGAGACATAACGGACATCACTTAAAGCTGGCATCTAGTTGGAATTTTTATGATATATTTCTTTACTGAAGCTCTATACTAGAAAATAAGCGATGATGAGTAAATATGCCCCAATATAAATAGAAAGACCAGCTCCTAGGGAATTAGCAACAAGAACTTCATGTTTTTCACATTTTAGCTAAACAGGAATCATGCTATCAGTTTTTCTATTATCATCTATTTACTTCAGTGATAAAATTCTCAGTATTACAGCGTATTGTTGTATTTGATTTTTCTTTTACGCATAATACTGTGCCAGAATACCATCTGAAAGCGACATCCCCAGTGAAAAATATTCTCGGATTTCAATCAAATTATTTTGCAACAAAATCCAATCCTCAATCCGATTGATAATCTTGATTATGATCGATCCCCATTTAACCCAAACTTGATGTTATTGCTAGCTCAGTGGAAATTCGATTGATTGAAATCAGATTATTTTCGAGTAAAATCCACATTGTCAATCGATTGATAATTTTGAATTGTGCTGCAGAACAATCCGATTTCAATCAAACTAATCTCCACTGAGCTAGCAATAACATCAAGTTTGGGTTAAATGGGGATCGATCATAATCAATATTATCAATCGGATTGAGGATTGGATTTTGTTGCAAAATAATTTGATTGAAATCCGAGAATATTTTTCACTGGGATCTCATAGTACTTTCTATGTAGAAAGGTTGTTTCAATAAATCACTCAAGTTACAAGGCTAAGAAAAAATTTCTAGCTGTTCAATTACTATAAAAGAACTTTTTTACAACTATCTGAGTTGCCAGTTGCAAGTTGAATAACATGATTCATCGGCAACATAGATGTCCATCGCGGTTGAAGGTCTGCCGTGACCGCGCCACGATGATTTTCCAAAAGTTGATACCACTCCGCGACCGCGCCGTGGCTTACTAATAAAAATTCTACCGCTACCTTGACGCTATATAAAAACTTAGGCTTAAGAAAGTTCTGGTCCCAAAAATAAGAAAATAAAAATTATAAAATTTGCATATAATAAAACGTGAGACAAAACGTGAATCTATCAAAGTTTCAGTTGGATTTTAAACATTCAATTACTAATCAAGAAATAGAAGACCACATGGAATCTTGCCTTATTTCCAAAAAGATATAATCCAAATACTAGTATCGTCCAAGTGATATATCAAATTGGGAGGAATTAAATTTGATAGAAAGAAAATAATTATCAGAGTCTACAGTAGAGAATGAGTGATATAATATAAAGTACGATTTTTAGATCCAAGATAATATGATCTCGTACTCGTATGGTAATGAGTCGACGATAATTTCTTCTCTCACGTTTTTGCAAAAACAGAAAACACTTTTTTATTCTAGTTATTATTATAAAACTTCATAAAACGATACTTATTTTTCAAAAGAATCTAATCTTTATATGATACGATGCACAAGTATCATAGTTGTTACAAAATTTAATAAAATCTAACAGTTTTTGATCATTTTCTATCGTCAATAATGAATGCAGCAATATTAATCACATTCATTGAATTCGGTTTTCTTTGCTTCTAATTAACGAGAAAAACAAAAGTACACACTTTTGATATCCATCACCAGTAACGTGTTTATTTATATGCATAGAAATTATCTAGTAGTATGATACCTTAAGTCATATGTCACAGTAGAATGTGAAACTCCAACAAGGAAATCCTTAAGGTCGTAAAACTTGTCGAACGCTGAGGATAAAAAACTCTATAAGAACTCATTAATGCAGACGTAATTAGAAGAAACAAACATTGGATTTATATAAACAAAGGATAATAAATAAAAAAAAAGCATATTGTTTCATTCACTGTATGAAAAATTCTTAAAGAAATTTACCAATGTTCCTATAGTGCACATAAAGTAAAGGAAACTTCGGACTAAAAAATGCCAGTATTTATTAGTGGACCATCATAACAGTCCTGGAATTACTATATGGTTACGCATTATTAACTATTGATATACATATATATCAAGTAAAACGAAATTAAAAATATATTCAGGAACATATAGTAACTAGCTCTGACATACTATCATCACCCAGTCGTTTTTTAGTAACACTTGTGTTTGTTTTAAATGAAGAAATAGATATAAGACTATACTGACCGAGAAAAATTCTATGATGCAAATTATGTTAGAATAATGATCTCAAGTCTATGGATTTCTCTATACAAAAATGGAAATTTTCTTTTCAAAACTTTTAACCGCTGCCGCGCCGCACCGCGGTGATGAAAATAAATAAACAGCCACTGCCGCGCCGCCACCGCGACAGGATTTAGGAAAACCTACCGCACCGCGACGTCTTATTAAAATAATTTTCCTCTACCACGGCCGCGGCGTGGCAGCTGTCGCCCCACTATGGACATCTTTGATCGGCACACCCAATTTGTTCTTCTTCTTCGTGCTGATCATAGCAATTTTTAGCAAATTTCCTCAAGTTTTACATGTCAGTTGTTATTTGCGAAAAAATCCAAACAGTTTAACAGTGAAACCTAAACGATGCTTGTCTATCGCATAAATCTGAATATCACACTTAGCTGAATGTTTTCCAATAATTATTTCTTTATAGCAAAACGAACAGTTATACATAGTACGTTCACGTCGTATTTCATTTACACTAAAACCAGAACGGCTGCTAAGATCACTATAATATATTTCAGGTGTCGAGTTCTGAGGCAGACATCGTTCGGTGTCAAAGTATGCTTTTTTCTAAAAGTAAGATTGTTACTGAGTTTTAGGTGCTAGATTAGCCATTCTTCCCAGTTTCTTAACGGATACGAACGGTTTAGAACTGCAAACCAGCATGAGTCCTATCAAATTAACACGAGTGTTTCAATTTATAATCCTTACGCTTTTATATCTATGTTTTTCATGCTGAATCACTTTGATCTAGGATCTCACAAGATCTTTCATTCATCACCAACGTTTCTACACTGAATTATGTATCTATATCTATATATATATATATATATAACGACTATAGTTTGAAGAAAACCATATTTCCTCGTTGAATTCTACTGCATAGAATTTTGCACGCTCACACATGTTCGTCTGCCTTTAAATTCTTACTAGTGGCATTTAACAACAGGATGAATTATTCATCATCTGACGAAAGTAGTATTGTTCATACATGAGTATACATTCTTCAGGAGACTTAGTTGCTCTTCAATCTAAGTGCTAATTAGCATATAGAAACATTCATATTTCAATAAATTTATTTATTCTCTTCAGTGGATTTACTGGTTGATTTAATTTTGAAGTTTTATCACGGTTTATACTAGTGCTACAAGTTTGATCAATCTCAATCATTTTAAAAAAGCGGAAGAGCACCTTCTACCACTAATAACAATCCATGTCAGCAAATTTCATTGCCTGCATCTCATGGAAAACGAAGCAGTTTATCAGGGAAATATTTCTGTGAGTGGCATCACTTCTAATCGAAAATTTAATTCGTTTGTGATACTCAAAATGAAGTATAAAGAAAACTAATTTTAATTATTCCAGAGATTTCCATCATTTTCCTGCTATACACTTTGATTGTTTTTCGGGCAATACAATTAATGTAGCAAGAAATAATGAACGAAATTCGATTTCAAATCTGGCACACTAAAGTTATATTTTTTCACTTATATGATAATATGTTAGGTCTTGCTGATATATTTTCTATCAAAATAACTATTTTCCGAGAGAGATCTCATGTTGCTTTCAAAGAATGAAAATATCGAATTTCTATACAACGTACACGTGCAGATAGATATACTCCATAGTAGACCAAGATGTCAGATGAACACATTCTATCTGAACAATTATAATCAATATAAGACTGCATATTCTAGATGGACTGATACGCTGAAGAAGAGTAGTTAAATATTAGTTCCTTTGCGTTCAATATTATTAAGCTAAAAGGAGCAGATCACTGTTTATTTAATTGATTAAGTATAGTCGAAGACTTTGATTCTTGGCTGTTGAATGACTTTCGATGAAGAGGGAGACTAGACTTTGATACGACAATATGAACTAAAAAGGATGCATGATACGTAGAATTGGAGCAGAATGATGGATCTTAAATGATCACGATGGGATCAATCCGTTTATTTAATTAAAATGTAGCTATAGCGAATACAAATCAAAAGTATGAATTCATGTTATTCATATAGAAGAGCATTTTGTCTTGATCGTCTTATTATTCTATTTATCTCAAGATGTTAGACGTTTCAATTGACTAATTATGATCATGTGTGTATGACGAACAACTGAATGTGTTGAAGATTATCACGAGTAATATTTCAACATAATTTATTTCTCTATCCCCATTTTATCATATTCGAATTTGAATATCAAAATAAATGATGCGACATGTGAAAATTTGCTGTTCTGCTATCCATGAGCAACATCCTGTTAACCATACTGATAAAAAATGAAACATTTTACTTTTCTCTGATAATACCTGACCATCAAAGAGAGAACGACGCGACAAAACGATGAAAATATAAATGAAAGTACGAAAGAATCATCTTGCTAAACGAAAACGAAAATTATACCATCAGTTTTTTCATGCATATGTACACAAACAAAAAAAACATCTGGCATATTAGCCACATTATTGCTTCATTCATGCACGTAATCAGATTGAATTAAAATAGACGCTCAAGGACTCTGCCGTTATAGATTATAGCATGATTCTGACCTGTATTTAAATACATTTAAGTAGTCGCATACTTATTCTGTAGATTTTATTGCCAACGTCCTTTCTAAAATGTATTCCGTCATAACATTCGTACAGATGATATTGGAAACAACTCAAACCTGACTGATCTGTCGAAAGGTGTGACTCCGAAGTCGAATATATCACCGATATGAAACTTTTTTCTCAATGATTATTCAACAGATCTTTATCATAGATGCTATATATCTCAGAAATTTTCGAGAGATATGTTGACGAAGTACTTCACAGTATAGAAGCAGTATTTTAGGAAGGGTACATCTGTATTTATTGTCATTTTCAGATTCAAGTATAAAAATGAGACAAGTAACTAAACTACTACTCGCCACTGCGTGTTTTCTCTTAGTAACCACGCTTGCTGATGGTTCGAAGAACAAGAAAAACATACGAGAAAATTTCCGTCATATGTTGAACAAACGGGATAATAACGACAATGGCGGTGAGGTCATAGCTGAGACTCGTAGCAGTAATGATCCTGACGGTGGAAATACTGGTGGCGATAGTGGAAACCCTGGTGGTGATAGTGGAAACACTGGTGGCGATAGTGGAAACACTGGCGGTGACAACATAGATGAAACTCGTAGCAATACTGATCCTGATAGTGGAAACATTAGTGATGATGGTGGAAATGCTCGTGGAAGTGGTGGTGATAGTGATTATAATAAGCGTCAAATCGATATTGATAACCCTCAAGATATATGATCCTTCAAAAGACCGTTTGAAACTCGAATACGAACTGAAATCGCTCCCTATTAGACAACATGATTTTTCGATCTGATTACATTTTTACGAGATATTCTTTGATTTTTAATCGCGGGCAATATAATTTATTGGATAAATCTTGAAAATATTGAACCTTTTAGGGATTTCAGATGTATATAAGTTCCTATACTTGTGAATAAGTAGATTAAAATTACTCTCATTTTCATTCCATTTTACGTTACTACGACCACCTTTCAAAAACTACTGAGATAGTGATATTTCTTCAAGAGATCTCTTTTTTTCACTTATAGACAGTATCTTGCATCGATGCTGTTAGAACCCATTTGCCTTTCTAGAACGACATTTCCCGGATATTCCCTGTTGGCTGAGAGAGATTGTCAAAGCAAACGCTGTAGACATGAAATAGTTCGTCGTTGTTGTTTCTCTCTGAAGAGAACATCGGATGAAAACAATTTTGGAGAAATAAGAAATTCGAAAGAAGAATCAAAGTTCAAACAATGTTTTGCAGTTACTTGTCTCTTCAATGGAGACGCAACATAGATTTCCTGGGTGTTTCATTTATAAGTTGAAAGCATACGAGAATATTAGCTATGAAATGAATTCAATCCATCATCGCATTTGGTTTCAGTTTACGCTCTTGAATCTGAATCGAGATCAATATTTGTATAATCAAGTAGGCGCACTTGAATATTGGTCGATATTTGATGAACTCCAGTTACCATTGCAATTGAATGGGGAAGAAAAACTACAGAATGTTCGCACAAATGCCAAATAATAAATAAAACTAAAAATGCAATAAACAAGTTCCTTTGAATAATCATTTTCTATTCTTTTTGTGTACTGATTTCTGATAGGATCATAAGTAAGGAATAAAGGCTACGATAATCTCAAGTGTGATGCCACCCCTAGCCACGAACATATTAAACAGATTCAACATTGTTTTCGTATAACGATTCCATCAGCCTTTCATGACTTTTAAAGAACGACAACATGACGTGGCGAGCCAAATAAAATAAGAGACCATCGAATCAACAGTGAAAATATTTTTTAACCACTTGCCCATGCAATAATCTTGAAAATGCACACGAGCAAAAATTATTCTTATCCAGCTATCATATTCTATTTTCTTTTTATTACTTGATCTTGACTAGTACTGAGTGTATTTCAAACTCATCGTATTTGTTGAAGTCCGGTTCAGAACAGAGTATGGTCTGCTAAATACCAAACGCTATTCGAAAAATGTCATCTTGTGAATTGACCAAGTTTTCACTCATACAGCCTAAAGTTCACTGTTTCTGATTCATACGGAATCATAGAGTAGTCGGAAAGTTGGTGAACTTTCTTTGTTATACTCAAGATAATGAAAACAAGACTAGATATTTGTGTTGTTGGAAACAGATCAGCTACGAGTTCTCTTCACATCAAGAAGTATCACC
Source organism: Rotaria macrura (assembly GCA_900239685.1). Classification (NCBI taxonomy): domain Eukaryota; kingdom Metazoa; phylum Rotifera; class Eurotatoria; order Philodinida; family Philodinidae; genus Rotaria; species Rotaria macrura. The sequence continues at coordinate 15,087 of OENT01001172.1, read as the reverse complement.
ATTTGAGTGCATATCAAGGTAAGGAACACGCAACGCTATCATGTTCCATCGATAAAGAACCTCGTATGCACTACAGCAATGCTCCTATTTTTATTTAATCTTTTTAGTCACGCGTAAGAATGTAGGTCTTTCTTCCTCCAACGGTCCACTATTTCATACCAATTAAAATGCTATCCGATGGTCTTCGTTTTTCTACTGTTAAATTAAGAAAGAACAGCTTTTATAACATTTCATTGTCTATTTCTTGTGATATCAATGGGAAGATTGAATGAACAACTGGAGAGCGAAAACGATGAGGTCAAGTGATGATCTTGCTCTTGTGTACGATATTGATGAAACTTAAACGGTTTTGATTAGAAAAAGGCACTATATTAAAATCAATGATTATATTCAGATATTAGTTGCTTTTCAAAATCAAATTCTTCAGTTCATGAATGAGAACGTCAAACAAAAATAGAAGGCGATTCTAAAGAAACGAAGAAAATTCGAAACATCTAACCAATGATCAAGGGTATTCATCGGTTGTAAGGTAACGTTTTATTCTTAAGGGATGTGAATACTTGAAGATGGCAAAGGAAAACATAAACTGAATAAAACAATCGCATGTGCTTTAACAGGGAGAATGTGAGTATCCCTTGAAAAGGAAACGTAGATTCACACGTATGTAACACACAATGTTACAATGCGCAGTTCATAAGATATCAGAATCATCTCAAATAATTTCATTATTCATGAAATGCATTGTTTCAAAAGTTTCTGATGTCGCTTCTCAATTCCTAGAGGTGCAACAAATCCAAAGCCTTGGGATTAGGTGCAAATAGATATGGATTTGTTCCTGACTGAAATTTGGATTTGGGTTTTGGTTTGGTCTTAAATTATCCGTATCTAATGAGAATTTTCAGGATAAAATCTCAGAACGAAGAAAAGAGTAACAAGCATTAAAGGTTGATATAAAATTGTTTAGATTTGGATTTGAAATTTGGATTTGCTCTGTATGATTATAGTTAGGATTTGGATTTGAAATTTGGATTTGCTCTGTATGATTATAGTTAGGATTTGGATTTGAAATTTGGATTTGCTCTGTATGATTATAGTTAGGATTTGGATTTTGAATTGATATTTGATTTCAGTGTAGTACGACTAAAAAGTTTGATTCATGCTCGATTGAAAACAAATCCCAAGTTCAAATCCCAAATCTAAGCCGAAAAAAGCAAAATAAACAATCCTGTGATCCAAATCAAGACGAAATTCACATCTAGGAACTTAGATTGAACCACACCCTAAATCCAAAAACTAAATCCAAGTCCAAACTTCAGAGATTTAGCGACAAATCCCAAATTCATCCAAGATTCGTTGCATCCATGTCAATCCCATGCACATTTAATACAATGTAAAAAATATCTGTCTACCTTCAACATGGTTTTATTGAAGGAATACATGGTGAAGATGTGTTTTCATTGCATGTGCTGACTGAGTTGAGTTTAATGAAGATTATGTGTCAATATCAATGGGATTTGACTATACACTAGAGAATATGCATCGCTATTAAACTTGTGAAAGATGTTAAGCAGTATTGTTCTTAACAATGGTAAACATTCAATCGTGTTCTATCGTATAAAACTCAAAGCACGATATAGGAATGACTATGAGTATCACTCGTTTCAAGTTTCTGAAATAATTTTTCTTTTCTTGTTGATGCTACATAATAGCATCATCAGGAGTTTGAAGAATCTTTGCTAAATTGTTGATGGGGATTCAATACTTCACGAATAACAACGAAGAATTACTTCTCAGATTTAGTATGAATAAGGAATAAAGCAGGACACATCTAATATAAGCTACATATTTTTCTTAAAAAATGATTAGATATTCTAGCTGCATTAAAGATATAATCGATTGAAGGATTCTTCTATTTACAAAAATAACTGAGATATAATTGTCAGAATAATTGAGTGCAATTGAACAGGCAACAAAAATAGATATCTCGAAGTTTTGTTCATGAATATTACATTGCCTGTAAGATCTTCATTGAACACAGAATCGTTTCCATCCTGGCATGGAGCGGAATGGAAAGATATCAGTCCACTGGACGTCCCGAAAAGAATGCACGAGGTAGATTTACGAGTGCTCTGGATCAACATAAAAGAGATTTTAAAAACCTTTTAGATTTCATCAAGGTGTTGTGTTTCATACGACAGTCCGAACTCTGAAAACAGGTTCTGATCACGAAAACATTTTCTGAGAAGATGTCAGAACTACCTTTTTTTTATCCAGAACTCATTCCAACGCTTCTGTTTTCGAACAAAAGTCAACAATTTTCAGAGGTCCAAATAGCTCTGAAACCCCCCTGTATGCTTTTCAAGATAAGCACACCTCATAAGAAGTTCTTATTGTTAATGTTAGTGATTAAAACTATGGCATGTAAGCATTATGTTGACATACCTACTAAGGGAAGCTAATAATTTGCATTGAAGAAGAAAGTATAAATTCATTGAACTTTCTTCAATGGTACATCGAGAGAGAACAGTTGTGTGTAAGTGACAGAATGAGGCGAAGTGGAACAATAATAGAAAGCTGAAGATGTGAGATGCAATGGACCGACTTCTCGGCCGTCTCACTGGGCTTTGTGGTCTACAGCTACATTCAACGACAAGCAATGATGCTTCTTACAAGTATATGATGGAAGTTAGCGATACAGCTTGATTACATTCCGTATAGACTTCGAATCATTGTTTCCTGGTTGATTCTTTTAAAACAACTGTGCCATGTGGGGTTAGAAATCTTGCTAATCGATAATTACGATATTCAAACAGGAGAGTCCAGTTTTTAAGTCTATTTATTCATGAAATTCATGCTTAGTTCGCTCATATGACAAATATAAATAGATAAGACAGAACAGAGGTACTTGACGTGAAGTTTCTTCGCTTGTTCTCATTTGAATAAGTGTCAAACATAGTAATGCATTATTTAAATGAAGTATAGTCACAGTCATCACAAATTCTACATGGCAAGTAAGCTCACTGACAGATTATTCTCGATCGTGAATATATTCGTAGCAGCCGAACATTTTTGAAAAATATGGCCAATAATGCTCCACTATGTTTCATTTATCTCTATATTAAAAAATTTATATTATAAATTCTACCCATTTTTTCAAAATTATTGATCATTGATCGAAAGAACTTAGTTCTGAAAGCAAACATATGAATCAAAAGAGGCTTCAAAATAGTAGAATTGCTAATTCGCGATTTATTTTATTCACAGGATACGCTTCTGTATTGAAAGATAAGCGCAATAAATCAGCTAGTTTTGTAAACAAGAATACCATGAGAACTGATGCTATGGGATAGAACTCGTACTTCGTGCATCAAGAATGGATCGTGTCTTCAGTCTCATTACCTTTTGGAAAACACGATCTGACAGGAGTGTTGAAGTGTAAATTGGTAGAAATTTGCACCTTGGGCCCCCTACAGCCCGTGACAACCTATCCAATTGATTATTTGATTAGTTACGAGGAATAATAATTAATTATCTTTCCATTAATTTTGTGGTAGTCTCATATATTTTCGAGGGAAATCGCAAGTGGAAGTTTAAGAGTGAGATTTTCGATGTTCCGCATTCCCTCACCCTGGTTACAGACATAGTCCCTAGCTACAGAAGCCACCCCAGCCCCCACACACCTGGGGGTTCCAGACGCTCCCACGAGTGGGTTTATCAATGCCACCCTCCCCAATATAGGGTTACCAATGCTCCTCCCCTACGAGATAACTAATGCTCCCAAAGGGGATAAACAAGCTCACCACGCCAAGTCATTGCAGATCATAGAAACCAGTGTATGAATTCATTACAGAAATAGCAACCAGCACTATATTCGCGTCATATATCATAGCACTGTTAGTTGTTTATTCCAATGCTTATAATTAGAAAAGGGTTCAATTAAGAGAAATGAACTACGAAAAACGAAAAACGAGGGGACTGCAAAAATAAAAACAAAACATAGGGCACCATCACAGAAAGACGATGCGAAAAAATTCTTTATATTGGATTTTCTGTATTTTCTTTTAGCATTCTAAAACTATAGATTTGTGAGTTCTACACTTTAGTCACAATGGGGCTGCGCCTACAAGCTTTTTCATTATCGAGTCATTCATAACCCATCACGGATCATGACAGATAGGGGGCGAAAACTATCACAGACCGTGACAGATGGACTCGAGAACATCACACATTCTGACAATTTAGTAAAGGAATAATGATAATAGGTCATTAAAATCCCATTAAAATATATCAATGGCTGTCTTACTGAGATTTCGACCACTAAAAGTTAGAGATTATATGATTCCGGAGATATATGGAATAAAGCAAGTTTTATGTTCTCAGTGGTAACAGATACATCGTATTTCACGTTTCTGATCCCAAAAGGGAGTGCGCTAACAGCATTTTCCTGAAAGCAGAGATCGGTTGTAATCTGAATTAAAATCAAAGTACATTCACTAATAGGATTGGTAATTCAATCATATAATAATCTCAAACAATTGATGAAAATAGCATGACTTGAATAGAATAATCAGAATTATACAGCTAATAAAGTTAACAGTATACAGGGCACTAGATTATTTTTGGAATTGTCGATAAAGACGATTCAGCGCAGCGTTTGTTGTAGGTTTTTGTTTGCTGTTTGGCGTGCTGTTTATTTTCTTGTGCTCATCTTTGCATAATCCTTTGAGAGCTGTTTTACGTAGGTCATCTTGTTCAGCTTTGGTCGAGAAATATAGTTGGCTCTAAGAAAGCAAATCAATATTACTCAATTTTTCAAGAAAGCATGTCATACATGATCGGTGATTATATCTGAAATGACTTTGTATGAGTAACCTTGATCGACAAGAAAACTTTTTCTTTTCAGTACATGACGCGTTTCAACTGTGTTTTGTGATACGAGGGAATAAAAGAAAGCATTGTTTTCATTCGTATCTAGAAGTGACAGTAAGTGTTATTTAGTCATGTTCCAGTCAATAAACCAGACAGACTTTTTTTCGCTCGCAAAATGCGACCGAGCCGTTGTGCTTCTTGACGCCGTGAACAACCATGACTTGATATTTGAATGATAACATTTGCTTCAGGCAAATCAAAAGATGTGTCACCCACCTATTGTCAGTCAATTTAGATAAAATTATATTTGAGAAAAACTACAAAAGGATTGATACTTGCCCGAGAAATAAAAATAGCGTTGATGAGTGGATTACGTTGGAAATTTTGTAAGATCAAAATTCGTTCACTTTGTGATACTTGTCCGTAAATCATCGGTCTATTATGGATCAAGAAATTGAAATATACTGTTCTTATAAGACTTTATATGATTTACTTGGCCAACTTCAGTGCATACGTCTGAATTGCTAACAAATCATCACAAAAAACAATAATCTTATCATTTCGCCGTTCATGGTATTCGATCAAATATTGGCAAGTTTGAAACTTATTTGGATTTAAGGCGCTAAGTCTTCTTTTGACGATATCATCGACAGCGTTACTATATTCATGGAAAAACTCAGGTGTCATTTGACATTGAACCTTTACGATAAACAATCGAATGGTAACAAAAAAGATGTCATGTTTTCATGCTCACTTCAGCACAATGCACCGTAGCAATGAATCCCAAATTCTGTAATTCCATCCAATCAGCCTCGTATAATTTAGGTCCAATTAAAAAGTCAAGATCTGTAATTCTGTTATCTTCACGAACGAGTGTTGCCGTCAGACCTACTTTGACGTGTGCACGAACGAAGGTTAATATTTTTCTAAAGCTTGTAGCCGGTGCTGTGTGTACCTCGTCAAGCAACATTAGACCTGTAGAATGTTCTAAATTACAGACAGAAAGATAAAGAAATATCCTTTTACAAACCCCAATGTTGATTCTTAATCAGTTTCATGATTCTATTCGTTGTAACACTACGTCCATCTGTTGGTGCAATCATCTGATACGTGCTAATATAGATACATGCATCTAGGAGAAAGAAAAAGATATAGTCGCATGCTTTGTCTGATACAAAGACACTTATTCAATGTTCTCACCGGTGGGCTCTTCTTTTTGCTCTGATGTTAGCAATCGTATTAGAGAATCATGAGCTGTTGACCATTTTTGGAACTGTTCTTTCCATTGATACACCGAAATGTTTGTGTTACACAAAACAAGACAAGTTTTATTGATTTTACATGCAGTGGCAACACCCACCAACGATTTGCCAGCACCTACAGAACAAAAAATATTCACGCTGAATAAAAACGATGGGATTGAATTTCACATCTACCACAAGGAAGTACGATGAGACCAGACTGAGCTCTTCCTACAAAAATAACATGACTTGACTGATGACGTAAAAAGAAAACCTGTACTAATTTGACCCTTTTTAAACAATCTTCGGATGCTTTCTGCTTGATGAGGTCTTAAAGTAGCATTTTGACGCAATTCAATGTTAAGATTGAACAGAGTTGTATCATTAAAGAAATTGTACTCTTCAGTTAATGGATAGGTTAACTCGTGACATCTTAATATTAGTCGAATAAAAAGAAACACATAAAAAATTACAGAAGAATAATAACTCACCGTTTTCTAAGCAGTTCGAGTTTTTCTTGATTGATTTCAAATGAGTCGCAAGTCAAAAAATACGAATCTCTATCACTATCTAGGTTCGATCCTTCGGAAGAGCATTGGCGATTATCAGGCCTTTGATTTATTACCAATGAAGTACAAGTGTTGGCTTGAGCTTGTATTGAGCCGCTCAACACGGCTGGAGTTAGAATGCTTGCTTTCTACGCAAATAAAATTTCTGTCAGCCCATTGTATATATTCTTTTCTTGCTACTGACGCTTACTGTGTTTGGGATGCTTTTATCGTCTGCTGAGATAAGTCGGCATTCTTTGATTTGTGAATCCTGAAGAAGACTTCTGAGAACTCCCTACAACAATAAAAATAGAAATTCACTGGTTAGCATTCGACAAATATAAACTCACGGGTGCATCACTCTCTAAAAAGTAACCATTTTTCTTCAACACTAGTTGAACCAAGCCATAGTTCAATGTATTCAGCTGTAAAGTAAAGATATATTATACTTTTAGGTGTGTTTCAGCAATCTGCAATGAATGATACTTTAATATAATCGATCAGATCATCGGGAATAATTGTTTTGCTGAGTTTTTGCAAATTTTCAATTATATGTTCTGTTTGTAAGCCAACCGATACAGCCGAATAGAGAGAATATGCTGTTATTTTATATTGATGAATACGCTCATAACGACGAACTGGCTAAAGAAAAATTCGTTATAGTCTTGAATAACAAATAAGTTGTCGAGAGTCAGCCGATTTTTTAACCCTAAGGATTTTAGCTCATCTATCAGATTCTTTCAACATAAGCCAGTTACTCGTTCTTAGCAATTGAAAGTATAATCATCATGAACATACCTCAGCGATGGAAATCAAGAAATTCGTAACAGATTTGTTAGCTGATGAAAATAATTTCAAAAAGATGTGACGATCTAAAAAAAAGGAATAATACATTCACACAGAAAAAAGTGTTAAGATTTAAAATTATTACCTGTTGTAACATATAATGGATATTCTTCATTAGTAATATTAAGTTTTTCTTCCAAATTAGACTCATCCGATGACTCATCATCGCTGGATTCGTCAAAAAAGTCTGCAACCAATGTCAAAATATTTTGTAAAATTTAAAATATCGAATGTAGAGAAGATAATTTTATTCTCGTATTCAATACAGAACAAAATTTTTCCAGTCGAGTTTCTAACCAGTCGAAAAATAAATGCTGTGATATAGATTCAAAAGAAAGTTCTGAATATTATAAAAATAGTGACTATAATTTATCATTTCAGTAGTCTGATATCTAAATTATGATTCTAGACTTTTCAAAAATTCCCTTCCACTTCAAAAGCTTTCTATATGCGCTCTGTAAAATCTAGTCAAATTTCAAAGGTTTATGTGCCTATAGCTTGGAAATGTTCAATTTCTTTCATAAACAGCTCATAGTTTCTTTAAAGGTTCACAAGTTTAATTCCATCTTGTTAGACGCTCATGTGTCTTTCCGAATTCGATTGTGCTTGGCTCACTTTACGAAAATGTTTTAAAGTCCCTTGATGATTCTCAGAAATCTTGCCAAATTTTCCCTGCTTTACGAATTAATGTCACTGGATCGATATACGTGGTTCAAGAGAGCACCACATCTCTTTTCATATAAATTCGATCAGATTCATATTAACTAGCATGAAAATATAATTTAATTGAAACAAAAACTGTATACTTTGAAATTGCAAACTATAATATTGCATAATTAATTTGCTTTAGCTCGTTGATGCTCTAGTTATTACTATGATGCTTAGTATTTTATTGTCACTTAAGTTTTTGAAGAAATTTTTATCATTTGTATTATAATTTTTCGAAGCTTAACTCCATCTCGAAGACAATTGAGGATTTCTTTCAGACGTCTGTAAGCACCAATTAACGAAAACGTTAAAGTTAAGGGAAAATATGGACGCCATTGCTGAGGCACGAATAGAGAAAAACGATTGGCTAACAATTTTTCAAATAGAAGTCACAATATCGAGTTGTCACTCATACAGACACAGTCACGATGTCTCTAATTAGTAATGAGTGCTATATGGTGACTGATCTATGCTTCTTTCAGTAGGTTGCGTAGTAGCTCCATATAAAAGTCAAAGAGATAAGAGAGAAAGGTGAGCAGTTTTCGAATAATAGGAAAGCAATAACCAAACGCAGTTTTTTCGTACAACCCAGCTCGATCGTTCCATTCACTGGATTCAGGAGAAACCCACAGGAGAGATGCCGGAAACTTTTCGTATCCTTTCAGAAACAGCAGCAATAATATAGAATCTACTGGAAAAAAGCTCGAGAATTTTCCGGTCGAAAGACTGCTTCCATGCCCCAATGTTTTAGTGTGTTCTACTTTGGGAACCAGTCCGTCCTTCTCTAACTGGGAAGTATCCTCAAGACACTTTGTTGTATTCCGGATAGTAAAAAGTAGCGTACTATTCGAAAAATTTGGGCAACTTTGATAAATTACATTTGATTAAGGTACTTAACTTTGAATGTACGCATAACTTGGCTGCTTTCTACATGCGAGTCACAACTCCCTATTATTATTTTAGAAATTTTTAACCAATCCTTTTCTCTATTCGTACCTCTACAATCGCGTTCATCTTTTCCTTAACTCGTACGTTTCGCTTAATCGGTGTTCACAGACTTCATCAAAATTCGTCTATAGCCAACGCTCATTGTCACGTTTGCACACGTTTTTAATAGCTTTTCATATTAGAGATATAACTTTATTTCATAACGTATAATTGTCACCTTCATCGTTGAACTCTTGTTTTTCGTCGGCAACTTGTTTGACCACTTTTGAGTGTTTGCTCTCCGGCTCTGAAATATAATATACTCTGTCTCATGAAAAATAATCTTATGCCGAATCCTTCACTACTTGTGGATGCAGCTCGCTTGCTCATGAACTTTGCTTCTTCTTCTTTATTAATAGAGATTAGATAAAAGGATGTAAACTAGTCAATGCGAAGTTGATAAAAGAATGAAACGAGTCAGAATCGTAATGTTTTATATATGTAATAATGCAAAGAATGTATCGAGTTCTGCAGCTTCACCTTTGCTTTAACTATACGATAAAAACGATTCAAATGCATAGTTGTCCTTATATATACCGTGCATAGATTACACCATAACGTTGAAATTTATTGACTCACTATTCTGAAGAAAAAAATATGCAGGGTTTTTTCTAAATGACAAACACCTCAGTTGATTTGAGTAATACTGCATCATAAATCAATAAAAACCCACACTTGTTCGCTTAAAAAGCAGCAATGGACAACAAAACAATCGGCGAGATAAATGCTCATGTCAAGCGGATAAATACCGTCAAGATCAAAAATGGATTCCCTTTTTTTTCTGCTCATATTGTATATATACTTATACATAACTACATTGATATATATATTTACAACTAATGTACAACTATAAAAATAGACTTTGTTTGAAGAAAATTTGTAAAATTCGGAAAATGCTTGCCGCACTGGATTACATGCATTTTGGTCAGGCCCGAAAGTTACCTCATGATCCAAAAATAATAATTAATTTTTTTAATTAATTTCTAGTTATCATAGTGCTGAACAGGACGGCGCAGTATCTTAGAGGATGAGTTTAGATCATAATTACTTTAGTTACAGAATTTCGCTCAGTCCATTCCAGCTGGATCAACAACATTCGATGTCAATAGATGAAAATGTAATATGAACTTGGTAGTTGATAAGTTTTAGTTAGGACAATCCGTTTTTCAGTTATGACTCGCTGACTGAAAATAGCTACTTGGAAATTCACAATATCAGGGATTGGAGAACATTAATATTATTTTGTACTTAATAGAATCAGGAGTATCTTTCCATAAAACTGTTTTCAATGTTTTTCAATTACGTTCTAAGACATTTCTCAATAGTTCAGGTTTTCATTTACTAGACGCTTCTCAATCACTTTCTTCTGCAGCAGTATCTTTTCAAGCATCAATATTGGTACTAATAGTAACAGTAACTGACAATAAAAAAAAGAAAACGTCGTATTTATCCGCTAAAGGTCCTTCATATGGAACGAGGCGAAAACAAGTAGAATCGGCTCAACAACAAAAGAAAATTTATATTTGTTGTTAAATAATTTAGACATACTTTTGTCGTTTATCTAAACTTTCTTCTTTTGAAAGTATTACTCATCCATAGGTTTTTGTTTTATTTTGAGTGAAAGAAAATGATTTTGCTAGAAAATACTAAACACATATGTAATTAAAAATTATAAAACTTGAAGAATTACTAACATAAGAAAAGACACAATCATAAGCTCGCAATAGATAAAAGGAGCGACATCACTTGATAGTCCTCCTATTAAGACTACACCTTTTTACTTTAAGATGTGCAAGTAAATAATAACCATCTCAAAAGACAATACCATTTATAATTGGACTCAAAACAGGTAGCAAAGCCTCAGGTTATCCAGCACAGCACTACGTCATCTTGCTGCGCACTATGACGCCCTGCTCACATATACGTCGTTCTGTTCAGCACTGTGATGATTAGCAATTAATTTTAAAAAATTAAATTATTATTTTGGGATTATGCTGTCACTCTCGTGCCGGGGCCGAATGTCCTAGATGAATTTTTGCACCGCCCGAAAATTCCGTGGGCCGAAATACTGGTCTCCCACAACGCTTGCTCTGACAATTTTTTTCCATTGAAATTATCATAGTTGATCTCCGTTCTCATAACGTCGGTTGGGAATGTGCAGGTATACGTCGAATTTCTGTTGGAGCATTTATCAGAAGCATTTTCTCTATTAGAAATGACATAGTCTCTATGCGTTTTCATTTTTGAGTTGGTTATGCATATGTATAAATCGAGTTTTTATAGCATTTTTGACACGGATTAAATTATCGTCTAAATCTCAAATTAAGAAGAATTATTCAGAATATATTCACGTGATTTTTTTGTGTGACTACAGTAGAAAACTCATTAGTATAAAAAGATCATACTTAAATTTCGTTTGAATCAGAGTTTTTTCAAGGGTCGTGCGCCAATGATTTTTTCGGCTTCCGTTTTAGATTTACAAGCCTGTTGTTCCTTGGGATGCAACGGTGACGATAACCGTTCCAACCGGTAACCAGTATAAATCTGCAAAAGCCGGTATAAGTCGGTATTAGGCGCTATAAGCCTGTATAAGCCGGTATCACCGGTTAGTCCAGGCTTATTCCTGTTTATACCGGCTAATCCCAGCTGATACCAGTTATACCGGCTTATCCCTGTTTATCCCGGTTAATCCCGGCTGATACCGGCTTATGCTGGTTAATTCCGTGTTACACCGTTATATACTGATTTATGGAGATTCATACCGCGTATCGGTGGAATGGTAGCCGGTCAAGCCGGTTACCGGTGGAACGGGTCCCGGTAGGAACGGTTACCGTTGGTAACGGTTACCGGTAAAGGCGGTTACCGTTTGAATGGTGAACCGGTTATTCACCGTCACCGTTGCATCCCTAGTCGTTCCCTTTAGTTTCTGGTTTCTGTTCAGTTTTCTTGATTCATTTTTATGTGTCATCTTCTCCATTCCGAAAAAAAATTCATTTTATCGAATATTATCTTCTCGTGACATCCCATATCTCACAAAACGTCTTATCGAATAGACAGCATAAATAGATAATAATGAACGATAGATTTCAATGCATGTACATATAAGACAAAAAGGCTTTTGCGAATGAGAATTTTAAAAATCGTTCCGATTCTGGAAGTTTCGACAAAGTTTTCCATTTCTAACCCTCATGAGAAACTTAACGGGGAAACACTGGGGAAAGCTTTTCTATAGGACTGTAGTTATTTCTCACAGATATTAGTTCGAACTAAACATGACATTAAATTACATAGCAAAAATGTTCGTGATTGATTGCTTTTTCCAGTTATTTATTCATAAAATAGTTGAATATCAATTGTAAAACAATACGTAGAGCACTATCATATAAGTATTCCTTTTAATTGTTTCATATTCAACTATTGAAAAATATTTCTTATAACTGTATGTTATCAATTCAGGCCTAGCAGAAGACCCTAAAAATCAGGATAGCTTGTCCACGTAGTATTTGAATTACATTGTAATTCAATTATTATCCGAACAAACTGTCCTGATTTTTTAGGGTCTTCTGCGAGGCCTGTCAATTAAAAAATGAGCAGTGGTGTTTGATCCAGATAGCATCGTGCGGATCAACGGATAAAAGTAATAGTTTTCTATTTTCGGTGAGTTTTCTTCGTTTATTGATCCAAAGTTCTATTTGGTCAGTCTTTTTCGTTGACTACTGATGGATAAACGTCTAGAGAGTTACTTACAATTAAAGTTGTCGAGTTTTCACAGTCCGTTACCTTGTGATTTATCAGCTAAGTACAGCCGAAGGCTACATTGTTTCTACTCTATTTCGAATAGCATTTGCTTTGAAAAAGTTCAAATAATGGTCTGATTCAACACTTGATGCAAAAGAAAGATCTATTGACGTTATTCTTACAATTACAAGAATGTATAAGACTGATATAAGTGTATGGACACCTGTTAGGGGTGAGTTTAGAATAGAAAAAAAGGAATTTTTGTCCTTAACTTTAAGGTCGTTTTATTTCGTATATATGGAATACGTTCCTCTTTCTTCACACGCACATACACACACACGTATAGATGGAATAATCGAAATCATCCGAAAGCACACATATATGTATATATATATCAAAGAGAGAGAAGAGAAGATGAAAGGGAGAAAGAGGAAAAGATAGAAAGATCAAACAGAAAATATATGCGAGGGCATCGGCCTGTAACAACACCTTTACTTCGAATTCAAAGCTTATCGTTCATTCGTAGAATCTTTGTAGCATATGGCGAGTAGCTTGACTGATCGTGAAATTTGGCAGAAAGTTTTAGAATGGGAAAAAATGGCTAATTTTCTTGAGTTCTTCAAATGATACGCTATACCATATGAGATGTGCCTTTATGATAAACTTATTAGTGTGAGCGAGATAATTTATCATTTATTATTAAAAGTATCACTGTGGTATTGGCAATATACGATGAAAAGTAACATTTGATTTAAGGTCACTTTCGATTTCTGCTATAAGCATGTAAATAAAAGAAATATATAATAGTTCGTATAATAACAGAACGAAATTGTAAATAGTAACAACAATATGTGGTTTCATCAATAAATAATTGAAAGATCGAATTTTGTCTCTAAAAAGAATTGATCCAAACTTTTATAGAGAACAAAACTATAAAATTTTGAAATGAAAAATATTCGAATTTCAGAAAGTCCAATACGTTCCATGCACCCCATAAGACAATGCAGTTGTGTGGAAATGGACCATCTTTAGTGAAAGAAAAGAAAAACCTTAGGAGAGCTAAGAACGTATTCGATGATATTTTGCATTTGTATCCATCTCTGACACAAAAACGTTTCTCATAATAATGATTCTTGTTTTAAAGAATAGTTTTTCCCAATTTTTTAATTAAAAGCAAGTCGTTCAATAGGAGTCTTGTTTGATTTCAACCGATTAAAGTTTAAAAATAAAAAGTCAGAGAAATGTAAAATGCGATTATGTTCATACAAGAGAACCTTGTCACATATCCAAGATTTCGGAAAAGTGCTCCCTTCTCACACATGAGATGCCGCATCTAACCTAAAGGACGTTACACTCACACTCGAGAGATGTGGCTATTTAACATTGGAGATGTATAATTTCCCTTAGGCGCACACTCCTCCGCGCGGGATGTTACCACTCTCACGGGAGATGTCACTTCTCCAAAAGCTTGGATATGTGACACTGCTGTGATATTGTTTGACAGCGTACATTAAATCAAGGTTCCTAAAAGCAAGGGTACACTATAGAATTAAAATAAAAGAAACCTTTGTTAAATCCAATTTACACAGTATTTTTTGAAACACGAACTGAAAGGAGTGTTGAAGTGTTTAGGGTAGAAATTTTGCACCCCTCACAGACCATTACCGAAAGGTGGTTCCATTGTCATAGACCGTTCCCGATTATTGGTTCCACCGTCACAGGCCGTTAGCGAAATATAATTCCACTATCAGAGACTGTTACCGACATGTAGTTTCACCATCACAGGTCGTTAGCGAAAGATAATTCCACTATCAGAGACTGTTACCGACATGTAGTTTCACCATCACAAGTCGTTAACGACAGGTACCTACTCACGCCCCTTCCCTGCAGACCGTTACCAGCAGGTGCCCATCCAGTCCGCCCCCACACGCACACAGACCGTTACCAGTCGATGACCCCTCCCACCCATCACAGACCGTTACCGACAAGTGGTTTCACCATCACAGAACACTGCCGGCAGGTGGTTCCATCATCGCATACTTTTACCGACGGGTTCCTCCCTTCCACGACCCTCCATCACATATCGGTATAATAGGATGCCCCCTCCCAACTCAACCCTCCCCCCCCCCAATCACAGACCGTTACCGAGA